>NJDD01002032.1:26324-42838 GCA_002245505.1 Calephelis nemesis | reverse complement strand
GCTACCTTTCCCTCCGAACTGGAACACGTCATGATGTTATGGCGGCAGGAATAGGTAAGGTGGTGGTACCGATCCAGGTCGAGTCGCTGCTAAACTCTACCACCTAGTCAGATATCACGGTGTTAGTGATGGTGAGCCTATGCTCGCCTTTTACGAGCTGCCTGGCAATGAAGGCGCATTCACTAATTTTATGTTATCGCTATCTTCTTCCAACAAAACTAACAGAGAGAGTCAAAAAAAAATATTGCTGTCAAATTAGACTGTACACGTCATTTCTACAGACGTTTAATCTACGACTCGGAAAACTTTTATTAAAAATTACAATTTGACATGTCCGGAATAATCTGGGCCCTTACCATGAGTTTACGGCTTGTCAAGTTTACTACACTCGCTACCGTCGCTGTCAATTATATGTATGAAAACTTTAAACAGCGCCTCTAGTGGTAACTAAGACAAACACATTTTTAGACCAAAATTGTCATAGATATCGACACGTAACTTACCGTACGTAATCTATACAAACTCATGGTAGAGGCTCCGACCTGTCTTAAACGTTCCATCTCTTTTGTTTTTTTTACATTTGCCAAAGATGGCATGCATCTAAAATAAGTTTAGTTTGTGAACAACAAAATTACCACCATTGTCAGTATTTTAATGAAACCCGAAAACTAAACTAAACTAACCTTATACAAAACCCAGAATCATGAATACAAAAACTCAGAAAATTTCACATTCTTTGCAAAATATTTTTATTTAATTAATTTCTAGTTTTAATGTAATTTCTGTAAAATAATAGCTGAAAATAATGATTTCATAGTTATGATAGTATCTATCTAGACTAATACGTAATATTGGAGTGTCACCTTGTTACATCAAATAACCACTTTTATATACAGTACATATTCCAAACAAACAAATACTGCAAAATCGGTCACAGTTATGGAAGAAGATTGTAAAGAAAGGGGCTTACATTTGAATGCGATGAAAGCCAAAATAATGGTGTTTGAAAGAGACATAGCCAGAATGGATGTAAGAGTTTTGGTTGAAGATGTAGTGCTGGAACAAGTGAATGAAATTGTATGTCTTGGTTGTGCTTGTAGCAGGGATGGAAGGTACACCGCGGATCTAGAGAGGAGAGTGAGTGCAGGGAGTAGTGTGAATGGAGCGTTGGGAAAGCTATTCATAAGCAAGATTTTAAGTCAAAAAGCAAGACTCGTTTTGTATAATTCTGTGCTTATACCAACGTTATTGTATGGAAGCGAGAGTTGGGTATGTCAGAAAGATCATGAAAGTAACGTGACCATTTATTTTTTAAGTCAGAACGGGACACCTGCGGATATATATATATATATATAACAAAAATAAAAGTTTGTAGTGTTTCATTTTTTTTATTACAGAAGGTAGAATAAGAATAACATAAAATAATTAGAGAACGGGGCGTGATTTCTAAGTCGTATTTTTGTATTTATTGGCGGAACAAAGTATCAAAATATCGGGTCTTGTTTTTAGATAAGTGTGGAACTCAATGCATGATTTATTTACATTTATCTTCGTATTCAACGTAGCTTTCACTACTGCGACACTCAACTATGTTTTATCACTTGTCCATATTTTGTTATTTTGAGAAAAAACTCTTTCGACGAGCAGAATGGAAAACAGGACTATGTCGGCCTCACTGGGGACACCGGGACAGACACTCTGAGAACGGGACTGTCCCGTTCAGAAAAGGACGCATGGTCACGTTATCATAGTAGAATAAATGCGGTCGAAATGAGAGCACTACGGAAAATCTGTGGTGTAACGCTCGCTGACCGCATTCGTAACGGTGAGATCCGAGAAAGAGTGGGAATGAAAGAAAGTGTCGGTGTTAAAATGCGAAAGAGCATGCTCCGCTGGTTCGGTCATGTGGAAAGAATGACACATGAAAGATTGACAAAGCAGATATGCAATGCGAATGCGCGAATAGATACCCGGGGAGACCAAGGCTGACACTTACAGATCAGATCAATCGGTGGTGGGTCCGAGGGTGGTGTCAAGAGTCTCCGAAACCGGCGTGTTTGTATGAAAAGGGTAATGAATGTGAAAGAAGCAAGACAGGTTTGTCAGGATCGTGAGTTCTGGCACTCGATTTTTTTTATGTTATAGGAAGGCAAACAAGCAGGCGGATTTCCTGATGGTAAGAAATTTTCGCCGCCTAGAGACACCAAAGGTGTTAATGGTGCGTTACCAACCTGAGGTCAAGATGTTGGGCCATTGGAAAGCAAACAAGCAGACGGATTTCCTAATCGTAAGCAATTCACGCCGCCTAGAAACACTAAAGATGGTAATGGTGCGTTACCAACCTGAGGTCAGGATGTTAGGCAACGAGCAAAAGTAAGTTTACCGGCTACCTTACCCTCCGGACCGGAACACGTCATGACAATAAGTCGGCAGGAATAGGTAAGGCGGTGGTACCAATCCGGGTGAGTCGCTGCGAAACTCTACCACCTAGTCAGATGTCACGGTGTTAGTGATGATAAGCCTATGCTCGCCTTTTACGAGCTGCCTGGCAAGAAAGGCAGATGGTCTATTCTGCAAAGGAGCCCGGACCAACACGGGGGAATACTCTCTGCCTACCCCGTAAGGGACTTCCATTGATGAGACTTACATTAGCTAAGGCAATAATTAGTAGGTAACCTGGGCTACTTTTGTTTTAAATATTTTTTTTTGTTACATTCGACGGGGATGTGGAGGGCACAGCTAGCTTATGATAAGAATGAAGAAGAAGAAAAGATGCTTTTTACTATCTTCGAGTAAGTTTCAATAAAAAAGACGACCCTATTACACGCACAATAAAACTGATTTACAGACCGAGGCTCTGAGCAATATTGTACAATATTCAATATTTCTTTAAGTGTGAAGCTGAAGTAGCGTATTTTTTTAAACTATGAAATGATTAGACGAATGTACGCTGTATTCGCTTTCATATCAAAAACCTTTATTACAGTAACCGTCACAAATATCTGACTCTTTTACAATATTCTCGAAGGTAACAGCGACGAAAAACAAAATAACGAAGTTCATTTTCTGTATGTTCCCAACAGGTCCCTCCCAAAGATTTTAGATACTGACCAAAAAAAAATTCTGCAAATATGATGTAAATATAGAAAGTTAGTACAAAATTTTGTGATCTATTACTTTTTACCTAAATTTAATTCTATTTTATAAAATGTAATCTTGATGTTGTCATAAATCTAACAAATAATTAACGTGTCTTATTGTTGTTAGGATGTTCCTTATTTTGAAACATGTAACAATTTCACCATAATTCATGGAATTTTATGTTATATATCTCTGTCAATTAATTCTATATAGCTGAAGAGTTTCCCGTGGATAAAGGAATAATTCAATAACATTAAAAAAGGATAGTATTTAATACTCTACTAATAATAAAGATTCACACCCAAATCTAACATTATATTGTAATTGTTATATTTTTAATGCTCGTGAAAAATAAGTAAAATAAATAATAAAACATTTTCATAAAAATAACTTTGTAGATCTTTCCATAAAAGTTCCTTTTAACGATAAGGAAGGAAGTGAACCCGAAACCAGTCATTGACTGACGGATAATCTTTCGTATAAGGCTTTTGACTGGCATCTGTATGCATTTATTTTGTGAATCATTTTTATGGCCGGTTTCTACATTTAATAACGAGTAGTTTTTTGAAGTGAAAACTTCTTTACCGGCGTTGAGCACTTATTTTTGGAATGAGTAAAATCTTTTAAACTTGCGTCAGCAAACGTGACCTGATCGAAAATTCGTAAGACCGCGCAAGGCGCTTGCGTTAATGCTCGTGTTGTCATGTTTTGTGAATGAATATTGTATTCTACAACATATACATGAATGAATATTGTATTCTACAACATAAATGATAGTACTTTACTGATAATTAAAGCAATTCGTACAAAATTATTACCTTACCATTCCAAAATATCAAAAACGCACAACTTTTCACTTCATTTTTTCAAAAACATTCCACATTCAAGTTTTCACTTTTACCGGTACTCCCGGAGTGCAACTTGTCGTTTTTTTTACGAACGGTAGTTTTTTGTACGTATAATAAAAGTTGAAACATTTAACTACGCTCTTTTGTTATCGTCTGCTAACTCGAAACTAGTTGTGTAACTATGAGCAGAGTATTGTCACTTTTAGGCAAACTACCAATGGTTATACTAACGGATTACTGTTCGTTAATTATAGGAACAGGGCGTTAAACGCAATTCATTAACTGTGGTAACACTGACAGCAGTCAAATCGTGTAATGGTCCCATTATACCAAGTCAAGACAATTATGTAATCCAAATTATAAAATTGCGTCCACATAATCCTAAATTGTGATATTTGGCTAACAAAGTTTAATAAAGCCGACAGGGGTCGGTGTGTGTCACCATTTACATTTAAAGTACCAATTATTTGACGTCATTAGCGCCCTATGGCGGACATAAAACGCACCCAGCACGGGCGTTCCGCCGCCCTCTAGCGATTATATATTAGATATAATATAAAATAGCAATTTTTAATTTCTACCAAAACCTAAAAGGGAAATCAGGGGAGTTGAAATTAATTAAGCGAACATTTTATTAATTATTTTTTAACAAAAACACGGAGATGATTCTCGATTCAACACGCACGTTTTTTAATTTTAGACCATTCACAAATTTCTAGTTGAGTTTTCTATAGAGTATCATGGATTTTATTCTTCTTTTATAAATACGGCTTTCAATCGTTTTTCACGACTTGTCAGGTCAGCCAATGTCACGTACGGAAATGAAGTCTTTATTTCAGTAATTATATTCACTATATACAAAGTCATGTCAGGCTATCGAGTAAAGCGGTGGCTTCGTTACTCAAGCTCATCAAGTGAGATTTGGCGGCAGGGATTAAATACACGATCCACTATTTTCTTCATAATTATTTCACTTGTGCACTTTATCTGAACACAATTATGCTGATTCCCACCTAAACTTACTAATTTTACTCATAATAACCACCAAATTCAATAATTACGAAAAACATACGACCATCTTCTTTCACGATAGCGCCAAAACACACTACGCATCATGGCTTTTAACGGGCTACGAAACGGAGGTTATTAATTTGATTGTTAAAAAGATAGTTCCTTTTTTAAATGATCAATGATGTTTTTAAATTGAAACTTATTACATTGTCTCAAATTTTATGGTCTGTGTGTCGCATGTCGCGTGACGGTGGCGACAGAGCAGCCGAGGCCAATATGGCGGCGTCTATAGTTTATAGTTTCACAAAGTGGTATCACAAAACCACACAATCTTTTTTTTAATGTATAAGTAAGTAAGTATCTTCGCGCCCATATCCCGAAGAGGTAGGCAGAGGCACAACCAGGGCACCCACGACTAACCGAAGACACTAAGTCCCACAATTTGATAGGTGGTATGCCTATCGCCAACCGGGCACATTTCCAATCCCGACCAACATTGTTTTTTATTAGAAAATTGGAAAAATCCAATTTTCTTTTTGTTGGCCGACCCGGGATTCGAACCCGAGACCTCATGCAGTCGGACCGCTAGACAACAGTTACATTGTTTTATTGAAGAACGGCTAAACCGATTCTACTTACAATTGAAGATAAGAAACAGAAGATGGACATAATATTTAACCCTTTCGACGGAGAGGAGACTATGAAAAACACTTATGTTCCCCCTACAAACAAAACGGGCACCACAAAGTATGCCGGAACAGCTAATAACTATTTTAATATATATTTGCTTTGTTTAAATTATACTGACTTCAAAATTTTTAAATTAAATTAAAATATTACGATCGTTTATTTGTGGAATTCGTTTTATAACTGTACCAAGTCACGATACTTACTCGAGTTAACTTAGTTAACTATACTATGTTAGTAAGATGTACAATATTTTCATACAATTTACATTATTTTTTTTATATGAAAAGTAAGTGAACAAGCACAGGGTTTTCCTGATGGTATGACATATCCGTGACCTAAAGACACATTTGATGTTACAGGTGCGTTGCTGTCTGGTGGCCGGGGTGTTTGGCCGATTGTGAAAGTCTATCAATTAGTGGCAGGAATAGATGAAGCGGTTGACAGCTACCCGGGCAAGTAGCTGCACATCGCTCTACTATCAGTGGCCATGTTATAACCTGTATTTTAAGCAGTGCTCCTCGGCTCTTTTGGGCTGCCTAACATAAATGCTATAGGAATCATCTCGTTGGTCGACAGCTAGCGTACACGCCTAACTACACCGACCATCTGCGAGGCTCGGGGTTGATTGTCTCTGATTTGTCGGGCAACAAAAAAAATAGAAAATATGTTTTTTTAATTTTCCAATATAAAGATGTTGACCGGGATTGGATATGTGTCCAGTTTGCGATAGGCTTGCCACCTATGACATTGTGGGACTTAGTGTCTTCAGCTAGTCGCGGGTGCCTTGGTTGTGCCTCAGCCTACCTTACATAAGCTTGAAGGTACAAAAAAAAATGTTGCCTGTAAAGTCGGTTTTACGGGCGATGATTTTACGTGACAACGTCTTTTTCTCGGTAGAATATTTATTGATATGAATATTATTAAAGAGTGGGAGAGAGACGCAAGGCATTCCCTGCTCCGGCAGGCCTCTCTCTCGTTCGGTGACTCATCGTAACGTTACCGGGCGTTACACTTTTTCATGAGTGACTCCGAGCCGCAACCTAATTTAAGACGTTGTCACGTCAAAACACACTAGAACTGAGAACCTGTACCTTTTTTGGAGTCGGGTAGAAAATATATGCTAGTTTGGACCAATCCTAAGATATTGCGGTCATATAATCTGTCGCAAATTGTACTTTGTCCAACGCGAATTCGACTTACAAGGTTGTCGCTCATTTCCACCTATCACGAAAGTTCGGGATTAACTATGTTTAAATAAATATAGTCCTTTAATACCCAGTTTCTATAATCAACCGGAACGTAATCAATTAATGTAATTATTAACTATTCGTAGTTTGCGCAAAAGTAACGAAGCGTTACTAATATTTTCAAAAAGATGTTCTAAATGTATGTTTACTAGATAGTAGAGTTTCGCAGCGACTTACCCGGAGTGGTACCACCGCCTTACCTATTCCTGCCGCCTTAACGTCATGACGTGTTCCGGTTTGGAGGGTAAGGTAGCCGGTAAACTTACTTTCGTTCGAGGCCTAACATCCCGGTCTCAGGTTGGCAACGCACCGTTACCACCTTTGGTGTCTCTAGGCGGCGTGAATTTCTTACCATCAGGAAATCCGTCTGCTTGTTTGCCTTCCAATGTCATAAAAAAATGTTCAATACGAGCGACCGTTGGTAGCAATCTCTTTTTTTTACGATTATAGAAGGCAAACAGGCGGTTTCACTTTTCATAGCGTCGTAAGGGCTTTATAACTAAGTCTGTTATTTCAACGTTTAGTATTTAGTATCTTCACGCCCATATCCCTGAAGAGGTAGGCAGAGGCCCAACCAGGGCACCCACGACTAGCCGAAGACATTAAGTCCCACAATGTGATAGGTGGCAAGCCTATCGCTAACCGGGCACATTTTCAATCTCAACCAACATTTTTTTTATTAGAAAATTGGAAAAATCCAATTTTCTTTTTGTTTGCCGACCCAGGATTCGACCCCGGGACCTCATGCAGTCAAGTCCAACAATAGGACCGCTAGACCACAGAGGCAGAGGTATTTGGTTGTAAATTAAATGTCATATTTTGTTACATTCAAACAATAAAGAAATATAATAAAATTCAAGATTTCAATAAATCTATTGTATATTACTAATACTGATTACTTGTTGAATATCTTACAGTGAAATCGGTATCTCGGAAACACAATATGATCCATTATGTCATAGAACCGAACCTCGCTATATCAGATATATAAACAATAGTCGCATCATATCTCATACTGTATTAACCGATGAATTACTATGAACATTAATCGATATAGAATCACGAATCGAATACTACTCGATATTTAACTAATATCGATACTACTCGATATTTAAGCAATTAACTTAAATTAACTTAAATTTTATTCTTTTCCATTTGAATTAGAACTGATAATTAAAAAAAAACATCTTCACGCCCATATCTCTGAAGTGTTAGGAAGAGGCACAACTAGGACACCCACGACTAGCCGAAGACACTAACTCCTACTATGTGATAGGTGGCAAGCCTATCGCCAACCGTGCACATATCCAATCTCAACTTGTTTTTCATTAGAAAATTGGAAAAACTCAGTTCTTTTTGTTGGTAATTTAGTATCTATAAACCTTCAAAAACATAAAACTAACAATGTGTGTAATATCATCTTCATAATTGTAGTTCGAGAGAGCAGTTTATTGTTTAAAATGTTACAATCATAGTTTGCATAAAACAGCTAGCTAAAGGAGTAACAAATGTATTAACTAAATTTCTTGTCGAATATCTTAAAGCGGTTTCTCAGAAACACAATGTAATCCATTAAACGTAGAGACCGACCTTGGTATAGAAGTTCTATAAACAAAAGACTCATATTCTATCGACAGACGGTCGACCACGCTATCGAAAATGTTCAATATTTATTTAGTTAACGAGTTTATTATTTTGTATTCGCATCAGGTCGGTTAGACGATTGGTAGCTTATTATCTCTGCCCCAAAGTATATACACAACACACATCGCCTCTGTGGTTAGTAGTTCGGCAGTGGCGTCGACTACATGAGGTCTCATCTCAGCAAATTTAAAACGTGTTTTTTAAATTAATCTCCGTTTCTCTTTATTACCGCATAACGCCCGTACGGATGGACCACGTTTACTATCTGTTTTTGTACTGATAGCCGTTTCCAGAAAGAGGTTCATTTGAAAAAAAATCACATTTATATCTACTACCTATCTATTCACAAAACTAATTAATAACCGATATTATAATTTCGATTATGTTTTTTGTATGTTTTTGGTGAGTACTCAGTCAATAGACAACCGATCTTCATGGGTTTTTTTAAAAGATAGATCATAATATCGAGCTCTGTAAGCCCTTGTTGGCCTTATAGATTTCATCATGATCCGACAAGAAGAAATATTTCGCAACAATCATGAGGTCGTCAAAATAAGCAAAAAAATTATGAATTATTATTTATTAAATATAACTTAAAAACGAATAGTGGGATATTAATTAAATGTATGTGAGAATATTTTGAAATCAGATGCTATCTTTCGAAAAAGATTTATCAGATCGCGACACCAATGAAATAGTTGGAGTCGGATTTTGTGGTATGATTGCATTTAATTATTTGCAAAAAAAATTGGACGGTTACACGTAAAGTTGAGTTAAAATGGTGAAAATGCTAAATAGGTTAAGTAAGTCTATTTTATCAACAACTCAAGGAATGGAACATTTTCAGTTATTACTTAAGGAAATCATCTGTTTTCTGGTGAAACATAATAAATGCATTTTTTTTTACAAAAATGAATTATAAAAACAGTTCTGTCATTTTCTACGTTCCTTTTTCTGGTAAAATACAATAACTGCTAGGACTGTTTAACATGAAGATATTTAAGGTAAAAATATGGTAAATATAATAAAATATCAATTACAGTTCTGATGAATAGAAGTAAATCTACTAAGACCTGTATTTACGTAAAGCAGATACAAGTGGGACACGTTATATCACTGAAACTTTTTTTTATTTGTAGGTCTAGTAACTATTTTATAACTAAGTTTGTTATAAGCTAAAATTATTTAATCGTATTTATCTACTTTATGCATTGAAAAAATACAGGCAAAGAAATATATAATTTTTTTTTGTCTATCCATTGTAGATACATTTAGATTTTGATAAATTCAGGACCACATATACAGGTGTTAAAAATGTTACAATATTCTCACAATCGGAGTATTTGTAGTTGTAAATCGTGAATACTAAAATGACTCAGTTACTTTGTTTTATTTCTATAGCATTTTTATATTGACAACAAAAAAAAACTAGCAATGAACATTTTTGAACTGGCGCCGAAAATCGCTATTCGATTATTGCAATCGATTGTACCTGCAAAATACTGCAGAATGTAATTTGAGCGAGGCGTATTTAAGTTTTGAGAAAACTGTAATAATCGTGGCAACTACTGACAACATTTATAATTAAATTATCGCCTCTGTGGTCTAATAGTCCGGCGTTCAACTTGACCTCTTGAGGTCCAGTTTTGATCCCGGGGCCGGGCAACAAAAAATATGGAGTATGAATATTTTTAATTTTCTAATAAAAATAACGTCACCCGGAATGCGATAGGCTTGCTGCTATCACATTTTGGGCTTATTGTCTTCGGAAAGTTGTGAGTGTCCTCGTTGTGCCTACCTACGTTTTCGGGGATATGGACGTAAAGGTACTTTCATTAATTGTCTTTGTTAAAAAGAAAAACACTAAATTTTGTTTTATTTCTTTTTTTTGTTCTCTCACGTCGCAACGGAGTGATGTTGACGTATAATTTTGTGTGTGAAGATAGATTAGAGTTACATGGACTATTTTACCTGTTTACACAGGCGTGGGGATTACGGTACGATTCCGATTAGTGTATGTTGCAGTATAGAGTTTCATACAAACAATAAAGAACGGTTTGAGGCAATATGGTGACGATCCCTTTCCGTGTTGATATGTGTGCTGAGACTTTATTACTATCAATATATTATATTATTAAACAAAGTCCTCCGCCGCGTCTGTTTGTCTGTTCGCGATTTACTCGAAAAGTACTGAACGGATTTTCATTCGGTTTTCAACAATAGATAGAACAATTCTTCAGGAAGGTTTTAGTGTATAGTAAGTTTATTTTTTGTACAAACCAACAATAATTACAATGATATTAGTTCGATATGTCGGCAAAAAATAAGCCGATCGGGAGCTTTCCTCGGATACGCTGCCAAAAACTTGTGACAAAACAAAACAATATATGGTGGGATTTTTCCTCTTCAATAGATCTCAGAAAAAGTAACCGAAGGTATATTTCTATCTTTAAAGAATAACCCACAATAACCTTTTTTTGCGTTTACTTAAAACAGTAAAATGAAGGGTTAGTTTAGAACATATTTTTAAGAATACAGTATTAACCCTTAATCAAATAAATCTGTTAGATACGTTATGCGTGTAATTTAGATCAAAATTGCCTTTTACACTAACAGAAAAAAATTAACAACTAATGAGTTGTCAAAAAGTTAAAATCTCCGGGCGCAAAATTAAATATCGTTGAAGAGTAGCAAAGACATGCGCGCTTACTGCATTCCCACCTTAACTTAACTTGAATAACCGAAGCGAAGCGAGGGCGGGTAGCTAGTTCGATTATAATATTCTGTTAATGTTCGTGGTAGTGGTTAACGTAATGTGTAGTAACTCATCCTAATTGATCCTAAACGCTTCAACAATTCTAATACACTGCGTGAACGGTATAATTGCATACAATCCGTCGCCGTTTCAAAGGCGATTGGGATAATGAAGTCGAAATTGTACTATTCAAATTTTCAAGCGAATGGCTTCATACGTCGATGAATTTAACAAGTACTTAACTGCTGTGTTATATTACGTAACTTTCAAATTTAATGCTCGATTTACAATTTAGTTCTAAATTTTCCGCTATTCGTACAGCCGCACTCAAAGATGTCAATTAAAATTTTATCTATCATGTCACAATTTTTGATAGAAAATCACAGCTTAATGACTGGTTAAACAATTATTAAAAAGTTTCTTAACGCTAAATTATTGATGTGGTGGCTAAGTTGACTAACGGCCAATATTAATAATCAATCCTAATCCAAAACTCGCTGTGGAAGATTGATATTTTGATCCATTTTTATGTTATCCCTTTGCCAATAACATACCTGTGGACTGGATAAATATGGCAATTGGGTATGGGATAGGCCGGCGGATACACGGCTATCTAGATTGCTTGAAATCCACTAGATTGAGATACATTATTAACACTGGTCGTAAGTCTGTAGAAAACAGATTATACATTTTATTTTAATAAAACAGTCGCGTTCATTATAACGCTTACTGGCAACGGTTTTTGTATTCGTATCTGTCCTGAATTCCAGAATACCTAATAAAACGTTTATTATTTATATTTACATATTACACAAAGAAGGTGGTAAAAAGTTCACCGGTACAGTTAGTAAAAATATTACATCTTGAGAACCTTTTTCCTAAGTGACTCATCACTAATTTTTTAACCATCAAAGATGCCTCTATTAAAAAAAATAAAAAGTTTGATGTGTATTTTTAAAGAGGTTTGAGGTTTTTACATTTCGTGGGTATGGTTTTTTAATGTCTCTATTACCGTATTCACAAAGGTAGGAATAGGCTCAACTAGTGAAACCCCAATTAGCCGATGCCACTTACGGTCGCCCACAGAGACGTCATTAACCATAAACTCATGAACAGATCACAATTTTGTAAAGCAAATATCGATTAATTAACTGCTGAAAACCTACCGCCAAACGGACTTATCCAATCCTTGAAAACATTTCTTGTTTTAAAAACTTAAATTAATTAAATCGAAATTTGGTCTGTAAACAAAGTTAAGTATACAAAAAAATGCCACTAGATAAACTTTTACTTTCGCTCTCCATCCCTTTAAATGTTTGGTGGAAGTTTGAATGAGACTTGCATTCATTTTATGAACATGATGATGATAAATTTTTAATGATATGTAGAATTTTTAAAGTTGGGGTAGAGTTAGACAGTGTAGATTTAAAAATTGGCTCTACTTGAGATCTGATATCTTTTTCACAGGGGTAAACCTTATGTGGTCATCTTGGCAACATTTTAAATGAAATATTTTTGGTGAGATCGTTTATTTCACAAAGACCATACAAAAAGCACTTCTGACGTGACTGGAATTGCTAGATTTTTGTTTTAAGCTGATTCGCGAGGTTGTTACGAGGTTAGCCAGCTTTGGAGGCTAAAGTCAGGTTTGGCATTTATTCGAATACAGTCTAATACTGTAATACAGTTTGATGCGTCATAATTTCACACGAGTAACAAGGTTTGATATAGAAAAAGTAGATAAATAAACGAAGATAAGAAATCCGATCCCGCACTGTTTCATTTCGATGGGTGGAATTACACTTCGATCGGTTACTCCTCATTTTTCTTAGTCAACATTGGTCCACTAGACCACAGAACTGACTTAATTAAAAAAATACCTTAATTAATTTCTTTTAAATTTGATTTTCTAAATTTACTTCCATAGTTTCTTCGTGTTACGAATATTAACTTAATCATCTTAGCAACGCTCCCTACCAATTAAATCGCAGGATTTCTACGACTAAATTGATTGGAGGCGTTGCTAAGACGATGACGTCACTATTTTATACCGCTAACGATTTAATAATATAATTACTTGCTTATATAACTAATGATCGTACTTACACTTTGTACTGTATTTTGGATTATGTAAGCATATATTAAAGAGGTCAATTTAGGTACAACCATGGACAACATACAGACATAGGTATTTGGCTCCACAAATCTTCTTCGTACTAACGAAATACTTAGAGTTGTCCAATTTTGGGTAACACAGTTTTAATAAAAAAATGAAAAACACATTTTCAAATTAATAGACCCAAGAATCAAACCAAGAACCTCATGTAATAAATGCCAGCACCGAACCGTAGGACCGCAGAGGCAAAGTTAATATATCTGTAAAAATCTTTTGCCATGTTCTCTACTATAGTCTTAACATCATCGCAGACGGCTAACTTCAAAACTTACAGATTTGGATACAAGTTTTAATTTCTAAAACACTTTTATGTATTGCGGTGAATCTAATTACCAATTTTTTATTGTTATTCAATTTAATAATAGAAAATATCAAACTTCAGTTCTATCAGTCAAAAGTTTAACTTGTAACTTGATTGATTTGACAATTAGTCAGTAACCTTTGCATTTGAAATCCGCATGTGTACATTTTCCTTTTTTGTGTCCACCCGTGAATACAGTTTTCTTCCCTTTTCTAGTATCTTTTCGAATAATCTAACCAGTGATTTATTTACCTGAATTACCTCAAACTTGAGTTTTCAAAATGATATTTGATTGTAATGTAGCTTCTTTGTGATGACGGTTCATAAGTATTCATATATTCAGCTATTTATGAACGTTGAGGGTCGATAGTTCCCTCTTTTATAAAGTGAATAAGTTTCACAAGTATCAAAACCTCTTGAATAGAGAATATAAATTGTTCCACCTATTAAGCTAAAATACTAAAACCTCTCGGAGTGAGTACACAAATTGTTCCATTTATGAAGCTAAAATTCATTCAATTATTTGCTTTGTAAGTTGAAAATTTGTATTGCAATTAATAACGATGTAAACATTTTGAAGATGGCCTTTCGGGGCTTTGAGTGTTTGTAAGGGATTTAGGGAAGGTCGCGAAAGAAGCTAAACTTCTCAGTCCATAAAGCGAGTATCCTCGACATGAATAATATAAATTCTCCCCTATATTCAGCCCCAATTTTATATGGATCGGGCTCGGCATGCGTCGGGTGAGGCCATCGAACCGTAAAAAAGGGAAATCAATTATAACAGAATTGTGCTCTGCGTAAAGGACAAGCAGAATATAAAGATTATACCCTCATTTGTGGAAAATTTATACAGTGGGTGCTTTACTTGTTTGGATTTTGTTGTATCAGAAGTGGGATATAATCTTTTTATGCAATACCTATTTTTTCATGGAAAAACAAACGTATAAGCTGATGACTTAAATTAAAGATGTCAGTAATACGGTCGAGGTTTGAGATCGTAAGCATTGAGAAGATACTAGTAATAGGGGAGAAGAAGGAAAAGTAGAGTACGTGTAATGTAAGCGCTGTGATTTTTTATCAATTTAGTTTTTTTGCAAAAAGCGTGGTTACTCAGTTTGGTGGATGATACAGAAGGCAGGGTAATACTCGTATACTTCTACTTCACCATGTAAATGGGCTGCAATTAAATGTTTTATAATATTTTTATATATTTTTAAATAACATTTCAAATGAAGTGAATTTAATTTCTATACCAAAATTAAGTGATTAAAGTTTTAGTTAGCTATAAAAAGCTTACAAAAATAAGGTGCTAGAGTATCGTGCTGCAACTCGAAATGATAAGGATACAGCGACATACCTATTTCTGCTGCTAAATAACAGCGTCAGGTACCGGTACAGGGTTGAGTAGCTGGAAGACTTGAGCAATACGCTCATTAATGCGGTCTTATGTGTAAAGACTATGAATAAGCACGGGACTTTCTTATTTTTGTAAGAGACAATGTCCCTACAATATGAACTCCATAGATGTAAAAAGCGCGTCACTAATCTATGCCTGGGGTGTTTAGCCTAAGTTTAAGCTTGACTAAGAAAAACGTGGACCTCTACCCGAGCAAGTCTTCTATTCAAGGTCTTTTTAGTATTGAAATATATAACCTATGTTTGTCTCTACCAGATAATGGCAGATAGTTTATTCGGAGAGTACATAGAGAGCGTTATAATAAATAGCAAAATATAGATACTAAGTAGTGACACCGTGACATCTGACTATGTGGTAGAGTTTCGCAGCGACTCGCCCGGATTGGTACCACCGTCTTACCTATTCCTGCCGCCATAACGTCAGGACATGTTCCGGTTTAGAGGGTGAGGTAGCCGGTAATCTTATTTTTGCTCTAGGCCTAAGTTCCTGGCCTCAGGTTGGCAACGCACCATTACCACCTTTAGTGTCTCTTGGTGCCGTGAATTCTTACCATCAGGAAAGACGTCTGCTTGTTTACCTTCCAAAAAAAAAGCATCTTCACGCCCATATCCCCGAAGAGATAGGCAGATGCACAACCCACGACTAGCCAAAGACACTAAGTCCCACAATGTGATAGGTGGCAAGCCTATCGCCAAGTGGGCACATTCCCAAGCAACATTTATTTTATTCAGAAAATCATGAAAACCCCATTCTCTTTTTGTTGTCCGACACTAGATTCGAACCCGGGACCTCATGCAGTCAAGTCTAACAACTGAACCACTAGACTGCAAAGGCGATTATAAAAAATAGGAAAAAGAGAATAGCAGTGTGATTAAAAATCTAGAACGAAATTTTCATTGAATGATGTCACATTAAATCACGTGCTACGGAGTGCTCTCTATGTTCTCTGCATTAATATTTTTTTCACAACAGAACTGAATAGCTACTTGTTCGAGTTAAATGACCGACATACCGTTCATAGAACTGTCAACATTTCATTTTAAATATTGTGCACTATTTTTAATAAAATTCAAAGTGTTTTTGACGTATTTGTCACTTTTGTGAAGTGTAGAAATGTAGAGTTTATTTTATCGTTGTTTATTTTTGATTGTTAATCCATACTTCACTACACAAATTAGCAGGAACAAACATACCGACCGAGAGATAGACAAACCTACAAAATAGTAAAAAAACTGTTTTGGCATATGTCTCGAATATTCCTATGTACTCCTATACACCCTGATT
>NJDD01002032.1:9986-20467 GCA_002245505.1 Calephelis nemesis | reverse complement strand
TAAAAAGAGTAAAAAGTGTACTGTACATATGTATTTATGAGTTATGAAATATTACAGGAGTTATTTTGGACTGTTGTGTAAAAACAACTAAAACACATTAATTTGAAAGTGGAAACATGAAATTCCACTCCCAATGAGAGTTAGTGGAAATAGCTTTGCATGTGATAAGTCAATACTGGAACGATATTTTTAGATTTGCACCTGTTCCAATCGACCGCGTCCGCGCTCCATATCCGTTTTGAGACATTGACATGGAAACGTTTTAGAACTATATATTCATTAATATTCTATATCGTTTGACCTCAATCGAACCTCTTTTTAAAAAACAGATGAAGAATCTATCTCTTTTATTAATTTTTTATTAATCTAATCACTTTTTGTTGCAATTTTATAACACAAGAACGGGCTCACCTATCCAAACCAAATGTTTATGCTTTGTTCGGACTATTTAGTAGATGGTTCATGTAAAGTTTGCATAAAATCGGTCGAGTGGATCTTCATTTATCACATTTTTGTAACAAATGAATTTAATAAATGGCGTATCATATTTGTATATTGTATACATAGTTTTGTTAATGGGTATTTTTCTCTGAAATCGAAACTTTTTTCAGTCGTTTTTTTTTTCTTTTTTTCTTTTGTTGTGTTATGTCATTCATGCGGTCGTATTCGTAGCAAAACACGTACCGGGCCGCTAGTAGCTAGTACAATGTAATGATTCCTGACTATTAAATATTGGACGAAGGGTTGTGTTTTTAAGATTCGCGTAATTTTTTAGTCTAGCTCGTCTTACTAGACATATATTTGAGACTGATATGAAGTTCTGTCGCTTAATTAGCAAGTCATTAGGATTGTTTCACACGTGCCACAATAGCGCTAGATTCCAGATCACCAGATTTATTCACTTTTTCATTCAGATTCCAGATCAGTGAATAGTGTAGCTTGCAGTTTATTATCAACATAGTAGGAATGTGGTGGTAGTAGTTGAAAAGTTACAGCAACGCTCTCATCCGCAGATAGACTGTTTGAATCTGTCAATGATAGAGGAAATACACTTTGACTGAACAATGTCATGAAATTCAAAGAGAAAAACCGTTTTGTCGCTGGTGCTTGCATTGTAGTTGCGATGTGGTCGTCTACTTGGTTGATAATGACAGCAATATGTGGTCCATGTAAAGTCTACTATCCGTTTTCAATACTAACGCGGACGTAGTGTAGTATGTGGTTGGTGTTTTGTCGTGTTACGTATGAAACAAGCTTTATACAAATCACACTCATATTCAATCAGATACATTAAAATCGTTTCTACTTACACTGTTATGATGAAATTTAGTTTCAATGTACGTATTAATATTTGATAAAACTTTAACAAAATTAGCTTAGCGGTTCCGATAGTTACCGAATGATGAAAATTACTTGCAACTTGCTGGTTAATTATATTCGACGTATAGACTCAGTTTTTTTTTATTTTTGATAAGACAGCGAAGAATCACCAGGCTCTCTTAATTTTGTAACAATGTTTGTAAAAAATCACAAACTAAACTTGGGTCAAGATGCATGCTATCTCTTTCATATTAACCTAAAACAGGAGAGATGGAACATATTAAATATGCCAGATTAGTACGGACATGTCAAGTTGTGGCGTTTTTTCAATGTTTTCTGAATAACAGATGAAACTTTGGTAGAAATGTCGGGTATAGACATATCTGAGAGCACTAAAAGTTTTTTGTCTCTTTCTGTTACTTTCATTTGAAGATGGCGATAACTTAAATTTTGAAATAAGTGTAGTAAGTGTGCAGCCAAAAACTGCTGAACTGATTTTCATGAAATTGGGTACAAACATAGAGGACAACTTAGACTAATACGTAGGATAGTTTTTATCCCGAGACTATGTTCCTGTGTGACCACACGGGCAACGTCGCGGGCAACAGCTAGTATCAAAATAAATTAATCAATACTTAATTTCTACTCTTGTTTATCCAACATAAAATAAAGGTCACTTTATTTTAGATGCACACCTATTTTAATCGTCCACTTCGCGCGCTATATCCGTTCTGAGGTATTGACCTAAAAACGTTTCCAGTTATGAATCCAATATCAAATGTTATTTCAAGTAATTTCTACTTGATATCCTATTAATGTGGGTTTTACCTTCGATTCCATTTTATGATAGGCTATATAGTATAATTATGTAAATTTCTAACTATGTTTGTTTGTATCTAGTAACCTTCAGAAACACTGATCAGATAAAAAAATGTTTTTGTTACTTATCCAGGCTATGTTATATAACGGTTAAACAGAAATTTAAGTGCAATAAAAGTAAAAGTAATGTATTGTCACGTCCATATTCCCAAAGAGGTTGGTTATCAATTTTCTAATAAACACAATGTTGCCCACGATTGGATATGTGCCCGTTTGGCGATCGGTTTTGCCACCTTATGCAACTTAGTGTCGTCGGCTAGTCGCGGGTGTGCTAGTTGTATATGTCTGCCTGTACCGGGATACGGGAGTGAAGATATTTTTTTAAATTAATTTTTATGTATTTGATTTTGCAACTGCAGTCTTTTTATTGCTTAAAAATAAATAAAAACAAAAGTACATGGACATTGTAAAAGAAAACTTCGAATTAAACTTTAGTACTGACAATGTCCTCGGTCTATGCCATGAAAAAGTAAAATTCCACTGAAATGTTTTTCATATTTTTATTAGCTCGTAAATGTCTTCGAACCATTTGATGTGGGTGTTCGTATTGTATTTCAGAATGTTTTTGTCCGTCAAAATGTTGTCAACCACTGGATTTATTTAGTTTCTGATGTTGACTGTATTTTTTGTAAGAGATTAGGACGAAGAAGCTTTGAAATTTTAGTACGATCTTATAATAGACTTTTTCAAGGTAAAGCTTATTCAGTGGCGTTGTACATTTTTTGTAATTGATAAAAATGTTGAACTCACGTTGGTACACGTGACTTGATCGAAAATTCGTAAGACCCTCCGCCTTATCGTGGAAAATAGTAGCACTGTATGTTGTATCTACATTTCATACTTTTGATTTTTGTTTCGCGTGAGGACATTGTCAATGGTTTAAAAATACCTAATTAATTTGTAAGAGGTGCATCAAACCAAAAAAATGACAAAGTGGTCCAATTAATTAAGTTTATGAAAAAGAAATAGTCGGAAAAGACACAAAATTGTTTGTTTTAATAATATTTTATGGACTAAATATTTAATAGACTAGAGACAGTTGACCAAAAACTGGCATGTGCCGTAGAGGTGGACGGAAATGTAGCCGATGGCGTCGCGGTAACGTCACCGGGTTACTCCCAGCGCGTCCTCATTAACTAAGTTTTAAATCGGAAAGTATAAATTACAGATTGCCTTTAATAAACAACAATTAAAATTTATAGATAATATTAAAATAAATGTATTTATGGTTTTAGGTACACGTCATAATATATTTTTAGTTGAATTTTTAGAAAATTATTTTTCTAATTTTTTTAGTTACACCTGGAAAGATAAAATAAAAGTACCTACCATAAAATCTAATTAAATTAAATTAATTTCCTGTACCAGAACTATTGCATGTAGCAAAAAAATCTGCATCGTCAATACTGTAAACTAGATTTCACTGTGTCGTCTGTGAAATAAGTATGAAGTTTACAAACTAAACTAAGCACACAAGAAAAAATATGTTTTATTTTAAAACAGTCTTCTAGAGACTAAATGTCTCGGGTTGACTAAAGGCCGACATGTGCCGTCGAGGCATAACGGAAATATCGCCGGTGGCGTCGCGCTCACGTCGCCGGGCCGCTTCCGGCGCGGCCTCGTTACGTACGCTTTGTGTCGGACGGTATGAATGACCCATTGTCTGTGTTATATGCGAAACATTAACAGAAAAGTTTTAGGGCTTCTCCCGAACAATATGAACATGTACATAACAAAATTATGTTGGAAGATTTAACTGCATTACTAGTCATCTTGAAAGTTTCTAAAAAAATTATAGAAGATGTTTATGATTAATTTATTAATTTTTCTATTCGTTTAATATTATATATAGTTAATGTTTTTTTAGCAGGGAGCTCTTTAACGGCTTCTTGAAATTTGTATTGTTAGGAATAAAAAGAGTTACAATATGCGATGTCCGAATCGTACCTACGGTGGATGCGTCATCAGATCCACATTTGATGCCTACAAATACGAATTCGTTCTCTCAGCGGAAAAGAAAGACCCATTTTGTTGACCGACTATTTCTTTCCGGTTTTAAACAACACACTCAGGTTTTGTCGTGTATTCCCAGAGGTTTTATTCAAGTCGTTCCATGATGGGACTACTAGTATTTCTCCCAGAGGTTTCATTTACTGGACCACTGGGATTTAATTTCCCAAATGACCCGTAAAACAAACAAGCGGACCGTTGAACGTAAGTGATGCTTTGGAAAATGGGGAAGACTTGGCCAGAACTGTATTTCCAACTTATAAAAATAGGTGAATTAACTTGCAACTTGCTATCACAAAAGCATTACAATGTTAATGGAATTACTTAATTAAAAAAAAAGTATTGACAGTGTACTACTTTTTAACAACATTTTGAAGAAAACAAAAAAATAAAAAAAATAATCAAATCCGGCTGCACAACGTTGCTAAAAATATCACTGAACCTCTTGGAAAAAAATCCCAGTAGTCCCATCATGAAACAACTTCAATGGAATCTCTGGTAATACACGGGTTTTGTCACCTGTTTTACGACGGATGTGTTATAGACATTCTTTGTGATGATAAATACTCGTAGTTTGTATTTTGCCAAAATGTATCTAACGTTTTCAAAATCATTACTGGACTCGGTGAGAGTGAATTCAGGTGGCAGAGGGTATAGCTTTTCATTGCTAAAAAACTTGCAACGCCTTAAGGCCAAAAAAAGAGATTATAGAATCTGTATCACCGTTAACCTTGAATAATGAAAACTACAAACTAAATTGGTACATTTAATACAGCTCAGTGTGTAATAACCCTTAAACTTAAAATGTTCAATAACATTCTATAAAACCTCTATGTAAAGTAATTAAGAACCACCTCATTCGCATCAGCTTTCAAACGAAAAATCACATTGAAATCTGTTCATTACTTCTAAAGTTATGATGATGACACGTATACACACGCAGACACGTCAAACTTGTAACGTTTTTGAAGTGATAACTGGTTTAGCGGCGTTGCGCACTCTCTTCGGAATGGGTAAAAATTTCTGAACTTGCGTCAGGACACGTGACCTGATCGAAAATTCGTAAGATGGCACAGGACGCTTGCGCGAATGTTCGTGTTGTCATGTTGGTGTACGATAAGGAAATGAATATTGTATTCTGCCACATAAATGATAGTACTTTCATACTGATAATTAAATCAATTCGTGCAAAATGATTCCCTAACCATTCCAAAATATCAAAAATACACAACGTTAATATTCAAGTTTTCACTTCTGCCCGCTCTCCCGGAGTGCAACCCGTCGTTTTTAGTTTCTTTCTATTACTTTCTTTGAAAGAAGATAGCAATAACTTAAAATTAGTTTAGTGACTGCGTAAAAAAATTACCACCATTGTCACTTAAAAGTCCGCACTCTCAGCACATAATGTAATCTCAGTGCTATAATTTGTTTAATTTAAGTATTTTTAAACAAACCGCCGACGCAAAAAGAGGGGTGTTATAAGTTTGACGTTTCTGTCTGCTTGTGTAACTGTCTGTCTGTGGCATCGTAACTCCCAAACCGATGGAGTGATTTAAATTTAGTTTTTTTGGATAAAAGGAAACTTATTTGCGAGTGTTCTTAGACATGTTTGATGAAAATCGGTTAAGCTGTTTAAAAGCTGTTAACTTAGAAGTGGGGAGATTAACCGATTTTTTTACTTTTTAAAGGGAAATCAAGTTCTTGTATTGGTTTTTTTGTAATTTTTAATTTAATAGTTATGATTATTTAGTTATTTTTTCATGCAGAATATCCAGACACAATTTCGAGCACAATTAAAAAATACCTTCCTTACGTGTCAAAGAAAACAAACAAAATTCTTTCCTTACTTAATGTAATACTTAGGATCTCACCATAAGATATTACTCGCTCCAAAGGTGCGTCCCCTATCCCGAAATAAAATACAAATTACGTAAGGATTGTAACAAGATTCGTCCATTTCAACCAACTCTTTTATATTTGCCCGGGAACATAAACCATTTTATGTGGCCACTCTGTACTGGCGGCGGGAATCGTAAAACTACACTCAATCCCGGGGATAACATTTTTCGACGTGTCCCGTCACCGATATTCGGGATTCGACATTTTTTAAATCCGTTTTGCACATTTCGATCCCGGCGCCGAAACGGATTCTTGTTCATTTGTTTCGGGACCAGTGACGTTATGCTGCACCTTTCTGGTGTGGATGTTAGATGCGAAAATGTTTTTTTTTTTCAAAACTTTTTTGTTTGCTTTGATTATAACAGGGTTCTGCACACTATGTCCGGGACACATGGATGGGTTCTATTTTAATTGACGTATTAGTTATGCAATTTTAGGCTAGTTTTTAAGATTTTGAACCTAAATTTTAAGATCTTTATTGTTATCAGATTTATTTTAACTTTTGTTTATTAACGGCCAATATTAATAATCAATCCTAATCCAAAACTTGCTGTCCAAGATTGATATTTTGATCTATTTTTATGTTATCGCTTACCAATAACATATCTGTGGACAGATTAAGTATGGAAATTACGTATAGGATAGGCCGTTGGATACGCAGCTATCTAGATTGCTGGAAATCTATCTTTAGAGAAACATTATTAACATTGGCCGTTAGTATGCATATTTTTATTTATTGATATAGAAATACAAGATATAAATTTTAAAATATCTTGATCTTGATAGCTGTATTGTTTTTCTTGAAAATCCATATTAATATTAAAAATTAAAGAATCTTCTCGGCTATATCCCCGAACAGGTAGGCAGAGTCACTACCACGGCACCCACGATTAGCCGAACACACTAAGCCCTACAATGTGTAGGCAAGCCTGTCGCCAACCGGGCACATATCCAATCCCGAGAGACATTTTTTTATTAGGAAATTGGAAAAATCACTATTTTCTTTTTATTGCCAGACCGGGGTTCGAACCCGGGACTTCATGCCGTCGAGTCCACAGAGGAGATTAATATTATGAAAATGAAAATTATTTATTTGCGGAATGCGTGCGTTAAAAAGTTGTTAAAAGTAAGTAAGTATAAAAGTTATAAATATTAGTATTATAAAAATGAAAGTCTGTCTATCTGTCACGCAGATAAACCACTGAACCAATGTCATTTAAATTTAAATAGAAAGTAGTTGAAGACCTAAGTTTAATTAATATACTTCAAAAACCAATCTTTAAGAGCTGTAATGGAGGAAGAAAGTTTGTTTGAAAATCTGGTCTACAAATTCGTGAGTAAACAGCTATTTTTCTATAATAAACCGAAGAAAGTAGCAAATTAAACCGTTAAACAAGGTAAACACAAGTAAATAATTTGTTAAAAAAAATACACTTACAAAATATTCTTATTATTTCCTATTTTGCAACCTCTATGTTATATAAAATATCGTATAACGTCTACAAAATCATGATGAGAATACTGCTATGGGATTTTTTTCGGTTAAAAGTAGTAATATACAAAATATGATCGGAATATCTATCCAAAAATGCATCAGTTTTACTGAAAGAATAAAAAAATTGAAGTGGAAAAGGATTTGGTCCATTTGTACGTGGTAGAACATTGCACATACCTTACATACATACATTCATCCATTCTCGATACTTTTTTGACTGAATGTATATATACATTAATTACTATTAGTTTTTTTTTCAATTTAAAGTGTACTTATTATTTCATTACAATATTAAGTACTAATTATATTAATAAATTTTAGCTGACATTTATATGATAGAACTATACATGTTTATCTTTATATATATTGAAACAGTAATAAAATAAATATGCAAAAAAATAATTAAAACAATAATTGGTATGTCTAGTATACGGTTTATAGAACCTGATACGAGTGTTTTGTTTGTCTGTTCATTTTCCTCTCAAAAACTGTTAAACCGATTTTAGTAAATTATGTAAATTTCATATTGTCTGGAAAAAACATTAGGGATAGCCTTCACTATGGGAAAATCTTATGTTCTTTCTTACTAACCACGAAAAGTAAATGTGAACAAAGTAAGGATTATGTGATTCTGATGGTCGCTAACAAATGTGTGGAATTTCGAAAGTTCTTTTTTCCTGATGGTAAGAAATTTCCGCTAGCTAGAAACACCTAAGGTGTTAATCATTTGACGCCAACGCCTGAATCTGGGATGATAGGCCTAGAGCAAAAGCAATTTTACCGGCTTTCTCATCCTTCGAACCGGAACACGTCGACGTCGGGCGCTGACGCTATATAGACAGGAACAGGTAAAGCGGTGTTACCAATTCGGGCGAATCTCTGCGAAATTCTACCACCTAGTCAGATGTCACGATGCTAGTGACGGTAAACCTATGCTTGCCTTTTACGAGCTTTTTGGCAAGAAGGCAAGTGGTCTATTCTGCAAAGAAGCCCGGACCAACACGGGGACTTATTCCAACCATTCTTTCACTTTTAATTCAATCATACTTTACAACTTTTTTAGTTTTAAGAAGGCTGTTACGGAGTTTTTTTTAAAGTAATTAATTAGTATGTTGACACGTCAAACTTTTTTTATATAGATTCTGTTTTGTACACTGTATGTTCTACACTTCTCTTAAGCATTCTCTGTATATTGGGTTTACTGGACAAAATCTCTTCGCCTTTAATATAATATTACATTACCATTACATTAAATAAATAAGTCGCAGGTTACAGCTAGTTTTAATAAAAAAAAAACATTTCCTTTATAAAAAAAAATTGCCAATAAGATTATGTTGGTCCAGGCTCCTTTGTAGAATAGACCATCTGCATTCGTGCCAGGCAGCTCGTAAAAGGCGAGCATAGACTTACCGTCACTAGCACCGTGACATCCTACTAGGTGGTATCTCGCCCGGGTCGGTAAAACCGCCTTGCCTATTCCTGCCGCCATAATGTCAGTGCTTGCTGTTGACGTGTTCCGGTCCGAAGGGTAAGGTAGCCGGTAAACTTACTTTTGCTCGCGATCTAATTTCTTGGCCTGAGGTTGGCAACGCAGTATTATCACCTTTGGTGTCTCTAGGTTGCGTGAATTTCCTGACATCAGGAAATCCGTCTGCTTGTTTGCCTTTCACTATCATAAAATAAACCCTGTTTTTGATATTACTTTTTACAATTAACTTTTTACATTACTTTTGCGCGAACATGAAATGAAACAATGAAATAGTACAATAGAGAATGTTTATTCATTCCGAATACGTATGTTTTGTTCATTCACATGTAAACTGATTAAAATTAATTATACAATCAATACGAACACAAAATTGCAGTTACTGGAGTTGAAGTTATACAATTTGCAAATGAAATCATTATTTCTCAACAAATAATGCACTTGTGGCACTTTACCACGAATATTTTTTGCTATCCACCTCTATAGATTTTATATCATTATTAAATAAACTCGACATGATCAAAAATAGTGGCATTTAGAACTAGTAAAAGGCGAGCATAGGCTTAACGTCACTAACACCGTGACATCCTACTAGGTAGTAGAGTTTTGCAGCGACTCGCCTGGATTGGTACCATCGCCTTATCTATTCCTTATAACGCTTGTCGTTGACGTGTTCTAGTTCGGAGGGCAAGCTAGCCGGTAAACTTACTTTTGCTCGAGGCCTAACATCCCGGCCTCAGGTTGGCAACTCACCATTACCACCTTTGGTGTCTTTATGCGGCGGGAATCATTGCTAATCTGCCTGACAACTCTTCAGTGACATATCATAGCCTGAATGGATCGTTACCATCAAGTCAGGTGGAGGTTGAATGCGAAGCTGCAATTTGTCCGGGCAAGAATCTACCGTTTTTTAATTTTTACCGCAGTAATAATAGCGTCATGTTTCTGTTCGATAGAAAGAAAACCGGTAAACATCACATTGGTTGTAATACGTTGGCCACTGAAAGATGCACCATTAACGTCTATGGTGTATATGGGCCACTGTTGCCTCTTACTCTCAGGAGAGCCGTACCTTTTGAACAAGAAAACGTTCTGTTAGAATCTCATCATATTTGTCGTTTTCGATTCGGTCACTTTTAAAAATATGTAATTGAAGTTATTACTGTCTAGAGCAAGGTTTCTTAAAGTACTAGATAAGAACCCGGCTTAGCTCGGGTAAAATGTGACTCAATATACATCTAGGTGCAAAATGTAGGTAGATATTTCTGTAGTCACCGGTTTTCAAGGAATATTAAAGGTATAAGCAAGACATAGATTCGTATAGCTTCATTTATTGTGTTTAATAAAGTATAGCAAATAAAAACTGCCAAAGTTTTTACACAAATATTTTTT
>NJDD01002031.1:389198-429529 GCA_002245505.1 Calephelis nemesis | reverse complement strand
AGCTATTCCTGCCGCCATAAAGATAGTGTTATGTAGGTTAGCCGGTAGACTTACAGGATAGCGACGCTCTTATAACATCTATGATGTCCACAGACTGCTGCTATCTTATACCATTAGGGGATCCGCGCGCTTGTTACTTGTAAAATAAGAATACTAAAGGACTACCGTCTTTAAGTCTATTTTTTATGTTCATCACTACCTACATTTTGGAAACGATGGTACTAAAAGGACGAAAGGTTATAGTACTGGCAGCCGGGGAGTTTGTTTCGCCGTTTCTTCTCCGGACTGGCTATCTTTGGAAACGGTCGTAGTTTACGGTAGACAGGGTTAAAATTATTAACATTTTAAAATTGTTTGTAAGTTATAATTCAAATTGTAATAAGAATAAAACTATTTGTGAATGAATATTTACTTAAACATTGTGTATATAACTAACTAAATAATCAGTTTTTAAAAATGTTTAAATATTTGCAGACCACAATGTGGTAGAATATGTTGGAAAGCTTAAAATATATTTTTGTAACAACTTCAACACACATATTCCGCAAATAAATATATTTTCTTTTCTTTTTTTTCTTACATTGTATAAAACAAAGTCGCTTCCTCTATCCATATGTCCCTTGTATGCTTAAATCTTTAAAACTACGCAACGGATTTTGATGTCGTTTTTTTAATAGATAAAGTGATTGAAGAGGAAGGTTTATATGTATATTTCATAACCGTGCGAAGCCGGGGCGGGTCGCTTGTATTTTTAATACATACTAGCCGTATCGGCGAACTTTGTTCCACAATTTCACTTTGTATGGATAAAAATAAAATATTGTTTTTCCTGCTTTCCTCGCAATTTTTCTATTTTTCTTATCTTTTAAATCTTCCCCGGACTTACACAAATATTTCAAAACCAAAATTAGCCTAATCAATCCAGCTGTTCTTGAGGTTTAGCGAGACTAACGAACAACAAATGATTATTATATATATATAAGAAGTTTTTTTTAATGTATAAACTTAGGTTTTTTGTATTGTATGTTTGTTATTATATTTTAAAATATTACTATTTAACTTTTTACGGGAGGCGATTCAGCTTGCGGACAAACCTATGTAAGGTTTTTGCAAAGCTTTTTGTTAAAAATTTGTATCATATTTTATTAAATAAATAAAAAAAGAAAATAAGAAATAATGTTAACAAATTAAAATAATAATAACCAAATTGCTTTCGGCAAAACCGGAGAGTATAGAGATAATGCTAAACAGAAATCAACTTTTGTTTTATTTATTGTATTGCTTCTTTCTTCATCTTTGAGACAATAATACGCGATACATTTCGTACTACACTAATTTCCAATTTAATTCTAAACCTTCAGCTTCGTAGTCTAGAAGTTAAGGGCCATTTATAAATAACGTTTTCATGGCGTCTTTATAACAAAACTTATTTCAGACTAGCTAACCCTACGGATGTCCTGTCTTGATTTTGAATATTAAATTTTTAAACACTAACACTTTCTATCCCATTCTTTCTCGGATCTCACTATTACGAATGCGGTCCGCGAGCGTTACACCACTGATTTTCCGTAGCGCTCTCATTTCGAAAGCATTTATTTATTTATTATTATTATTATTAGTGTTGGTGTTAAAATGCGAAAGGGCATGCTGCGCTGGTTCGGTCATGTGGAAATAATGACAGATGAAAGATTGACAAAGCGGATATACAATGCGAATGTAGATGGATCTAGGTACCCGGGGAGACCAAGGTTGACGTTCCACGATCAGATCACTCGGATATTATCCGAGGGTGGTGTCAATAGTCTCCAAAACCGGTGTATTTCTATGAAAAGGATAATGAATGTGAAGGAAGCCAGTCAGGTTTGTCAGGATTATAAGGTCTGGCACTTAATACACTCTGCCGACCCTGTAAGGGACTTGGTGTGAAGATATGTATGTATGTATGTCAATTCTTAAACTTATTCTGACTTTCCGTTAAACTTACAAAGAAAAAGAATAAGCGAACATGTTCCATCCATTCACGCCTGGTGCGATGGTCAAGGGACATAGAGTTTCACTTATATTTATATAGAGTGCAGCAACATTTGGTAATTAAAACAGTGTAAAATATATACATCCATATTGTAGCACCGATTAAATATAAGCCGATAAGCAAATGTCAAAACTCTGACTATCTTTTACACTTAATCGTGCATAAACTACAGTTTCGCAAGCTACTTGAATAATTTAACAAAGACGCCAAGTGCGAGTCGGACTAGACCATCAAAAGATCCGTAATATCAATAAAAGATAAGGTTAGAAGAGAAGGCTAGATGGTANATTGTAGAGTTTCGCAGCGACTCGCCCGGATTGATACCACCGCCTTACCTATTCCTGCCGCCATAACGTCATGACGTATTTCGGTCCGGAGGCTAAGGTGGCCGGTAAAATTACTTTTGCTCGAGGCCTAACATCCCGGCCTCTGGTTGGCAACGCACCATTACCACCTTTGGTGTCTCTAGGCGGCGGGAATTTCTTACCATCAGGAAACCCGTCTGCTTGTTTGCCTTCCAATGTCATAAAAAAAAGAGATATATTGCCATATGACCCAACAAATTGTTCAGCAGCAAAAAATAATTTTGGTGTTTAACAATAATATTTATAAAATTCTCGTGTCACAATGTTAGTTGCCGTACACCTCCGAAACGGCTTCAACGATTTTCAGCAAATTTTGTATGCATTTTCAGTACGTATGAGAATAGGCTATTATCTGGAATAGAATAAGAGAATAGAATAGGCTATTATTCCGATCCGGTGGTAGTTTAAAAAATGTCGACGCGCACAAATACCACTTGTATGGTTCATGTGAATAAAGATTATTCTGATTCTGATTCTATTTTAAGTGATAAGGGTGACTCACCCCAACTTTTTTACTAAAATCACATTAAAAAATAGCAGTACAACGTATGTCGGGTCAGCTAGTATTTCTGAAAAAATAAAGTTATATTTGCTATATTTCAATAACTGCTGATTAAACATCGTTTAATTTTTATTGAGATCTACAGAAAACTTTTTTTAGACTTTTTACTCTCGTATTTTAAAAGTTAGAGAGAGAGGGAATACATTATACCAATTTGAAAAAGTCTTTAGTTATTTCTATCTAAAATAGTACTAACAACCTCATTATCATATTTAAAAAATGATTTTTAAATATTTTTTTTACAAATGTTTCAAATATGACATTCACACACACATTTTTTCACATTTTTTCTGCTTCTACGTTAAGAAGATAACTAGGCGCGTCTTCCTAATTGTTTCCTCCACTTTTTATAGCTTGAAGCAAGCACAACGTGAAGATTTCGCATCTGAGGTCTCCCCAAAGACTATTTTTACTTAATACTTTCTAGTTTAGTGCTAATATGATTTAATTTAATAAAAATAGACATCGGATAGGTAAAAGTAGATAAAAATATGTTCATAAAATAAAAACTAATGAGCCTACCTGAATCATTTTTTTATGGGACCAAGTCGAAACTATTCTACATCAAGCAAAAAAAGAATTACGTAAATCGGTTCAAAAACCGCGGCGAAATCGGTGTACATACATAAAAATGTATATACCGGCCGAATTGAGAACCTTCTACTTTTTGTGAATTCGGTGAAAAAAACATTGACATGAGAAATAAAAAATAAAATAATAAACCCGTAACCTGAACCCAAGTTTACAACAGTTTATATGATTGGCTAATTGCGACGTTTAACGCTCACATGTCTTCTTCAGTTTTATTTTTTACTGACCCGACCCGGCTTAGCTAGAAAATATAACTATCACTAAATTATCCATATAAATCTTCTACTTGAACCGCAAGAACATAGGGACAGACAACGGAAAGTCATTTTGCCAGTATTATAGGCTTCTTAGCTAAAAGTTGTGTTTAGTTGAGGACTGAATCTTCTTTACGTCAGGACTATTTATTCTGTGATTGTAGTAAATGCTTCGGTGTAGCTTTAAATACTTTTTTTATGACATTAGAAGGCAAACAAGCAGACGAATTTCCTGATGGTAAGAAATTCCCGCCGCCTAGAGACACCAAAGGTGGTAATGGTGCGTTGCCAACCAGAGGCCGGGATCTTAGGCCTCGAGCAAAAGTAAGTTTACCGGCTACCTTACCCTCCGAAAAGGAACATGGCATGACGTTATGGCGGTAGGAATAGGTAAGGCGGTGGTCCCAATCCGGGTGAGTCGCTGCGAAACTCTACCACCTAGTCAAATGTCACGGTGTTAGTGACGGTATGCCTATGCTCGCCTTTTACGAGCTGCCTAGCACAGGAAGGCAGATGGTCTATACCTACTTGGATATTTAAAACATGTTCTCGGTTAAAACATATAAGACGTTAATAGAATAATAAGACCTCGAAAACTCGTTTAAAAACAATTGAGATTTTATGTAAAACAATAAATTGGTCTGGTTTCGCCACTATCATAGATGATAAATTTATTTATGTATTTTTATAAGCTCTTATTAAAGTTATTTAGCTGTTCCGCGAAAACGTAAGATAAAATAGAGATTACCATAAAACTAGTATAACCAGGTACTCAACTTTAATATAATTCTATCAGCTCACTTTCTTAACATAGATTAGAGAGTGGAATATTACCTCCTACACATGAGCTAAAAAATGTATTTTATTAGTCCATCAGTTAAGGAATTTCTTGTCAAATATATATCTTCTATAATATAAAAACGAATTGCTAAATGTGTTGGTAAGCGCATAACTTCCGAGCGACTGACCCGATTTGGATAATTCTTTTTTTGTTGTGTTAGTTACTGTCATAAAAAGGTTCTTATGGAAAGAAAAACCGGGAAAATTTCAAGGAAAATGGGATAAACTGAAAGCAATAGCTTTCATTTTTCAAACAGTATATTTCCAGCTTTGATTCTTAGGTACTTCACTTTATTATCAGATGAATTGGAGATTATTAGTTATTACACTAAGCTTTAGTGTAATAATTAATAATCTCCTAAGCTATCAACTATTAAATAGATGTGGTAGAAGACACTTGAACAAACATAAAATTTCATCACATGTGATGCTCTAAAGTGTCTCATTGTCAACTTATTTTGAAATGAATATAACCCTATTAACTAAACAGTTAAAAATTTTCCAGATTGGTAGACACAGGTACAACTAAGGTCAACCCTCCCGGAACACCCGGGAATCTCCGGGAATAATTGTTACCCCGAACCAAGTTAGCCCAAACTCCGCAATATCTCCGGTTATTTTGAAATTTACCCTACTTCTATACATAGTATAAAGCAAAGTCGCTTTCCGCGTCTGTCTGTATGCATGTATGCTTATATCTTTAAAACTACGCAACGGATTTTGATGCGGTTTTTTTTCAATAGGTAGAGTGATTCAAGGGGAAGGTTTATATGTATAATAAAATGCTTCATATATTAGAGAACCACTAATAATTTCAAGATTTCTAATGCGAAGTCGTAAATAAACATATTTTTTTCGCTTGCATTGCAAACGCTGGCTGAACTCTACGAGATAGATCAAAATAATTAGTACATTACTTAAAAAGGTCTACAAAAAAGTTCGCGATGGTATATGTTTATCTCTTAGGGATAACATACAATAACCAATTTTTATCCTTTACTTTTACAGCATACAGCATTAATCTTTATCTAATTAAGTATCTCAATTAAGTTTTACATTTAATATAGAACAATATAGCCCTTTACAGTATGTAAATCAAACGAATAGTTTCGGAGATATTACAGGTTTAAAATATAGGGACATCGCGGTTGCAGCGGTACCGGCTGGCCGCAGAGGTATCGCACGCATTTATCGGAGCTCCCTAGAGAGGAAAATAAGAAACTTAATAAAAACGTGCTTTTCAGTGCGACATTTTTTATCTAAATTGTATTTACGTTCGTAATTTAATATTCCACACTAATATTATAAATGCGAAAGTAACTCTGTCTGTCTGTTACCTTTTCACGCCTAAACCACCCTACCGATTTTTCTAAAATTTGGTATGTAAATAGTTTGCCTTCATGAGAAGGACATAGGCATATTATTTTTGGAAATTCAACCCCTAAATGGGTTAAAAGGGATGGCAAAGTATGTAGGTATAAGAAAAATATTTTTATTGCACATTTTTGCATGAAACTTTGAATTATTGCTTTTTAGTACAAATGATGAAACACGTATTTCAGGGTTTTTCGATTTTCACCCCCATTGGGGGTTAAAGGGGGTATCTAAGTTTGTATGGGAAATTTAATTCTATTGAAATATTTTACGTGACACTGAAATAATGCTCTGCAATACAAATTATGAGATACATATCTAAGCGTTTTTTGAAAATCAACCCCTATGAGGGTGAACGGGGGTTTTTAATACACAATTTGTGTATTAAAAATATTTAACAGTAATTTTTACCATAAGTCCATAACAATGAACCACGTACATCAGTTTCTCATTAACGAAAAACACACAAAGAAATTATGATATACATATTAGCAAAATTGGTTAAAAATCCCTACTTCCCTACTAATATTATAACTGCGAAAGTAATGCTTTCTGTTTGACTGTCTGTTACGCTTTCACGCTTAAACCAGTAAACCTCTTTGCGTAAAGTAAAAAAAACCTTTAAAAGTAAACAGTAATTTTTTATTTGTTTTTTTTCGTTGCCCAGACCGGAAATAGAACCCAAGATCTCAAGAAGTAATTCCGAAGACGGACAGTTAGACGATATGTATATTTCTAAAATTTCGAAAAAAAAATCTGTTAGAGGTTTCCATAACTTGCTATACAGTTTAATTTCACAGGATTTGCCAAAGTGCAGATAAAACTGTAAACACAATAACGTATCTCTACTATTTATCTGAGGTGAAATTAGAAAAGAGAAAGTGTATGTGTGTATCAGTTTTGACGGCAAAATTGCTGAATTAATTTTGATATTTACGGAAAATAGATGAAACTTTGGATAGCGATATAGGCTACATTTTATCTTAAAATTTTAACGAGCAGTGTTGGAGACCTAAATATCAAATTAGTAGACTACGCGGGCGAAGCCGCGGGTAACAGCTAGTTTATAATATTACGAGTTCGAATACCGGTTACGATCCTGTTCATAAGCTACTGCAAGTACTCTTTTAAATTTGACAAAATATCCCCATCCCCTGACAATCTTATCTATCTATCTATCTATATCTAATCTGGGTAAAAAAGTTAGCAAAAATGTAAAAAGCTACGAAATACTTACAATAACCAAGATCTCACAATAAAAATAACACGATTGGCACGTTTACGATAATCGCTTTTAAATTCGACGGTGAAATCCAGCCTAAGGCATGAGTTACAAAAGAGCATTTTATAACTTAGTGTCTATATGATTATACTAGCTGCGCCCCGCGGTTTCACCCGCGTAAGTCCCAATCCCGCGGGAACTCCGGGATACAAAGTAGCCTATATGTTATTCTGGGTCTTCAGCTACCTACATACCAAATTTCATCGTAATCGGCTTTGTAGTTTTTGCGTGAAAGAGTAACAAACATACATACATCCATACATACAAACTTTCGCATTTATAATATTAATAGGATAAGAGCAAAATCAAATCTGCCGCCTTCGCTCAACGCCTTGCATTCAATTTTCCTATTGACGTCGTTCGCTCCGCTCGCGGTTCTACTACGCTCCGGACAAATACTAGATGGTGCTTAAAATTTAAAAATTATAAAACAATATTTACTTTTTAAGTATTTTTTAAACTACAACCTTATCCTCGATTTGTTAAAACCCTCCGGGTTGATTCATTCGATGCTAGACAACATTATGTACAATCCAGGAATAGCCGATGGCACTCACAGGCCCGCAGTATGACAGTCATCCGATCCCGGGCAACGTTGTATTTATTGGAAAATTAACATTTTTCTGTTTACATTTTTGAGTTGCGCTACCCGAGAGTCGAATCCAAGGCGGTGACAGAGAGACAGAGGCTATTTTAAACAATTTAAATTACTAATTTATATTAATATAATTGTTTTGTAACTTACTATTATTATATGATCATATGATCAAATTTAATTATTATTTATTTGATTTATTATTACTTTATTGGTAATATATGTATGACATATGTATTTTTGTAATTCTGTGCTTATTATTATTTGTATGTATATTTAATGTACTTTTTATGAAGCCCTACCTTAGTTTTTAAATAACTTAAATTGTCTCCTTCACCCTAAGGTTGTCTGGCAGAGATCGCTCTGAAGCGATAAGACCGCCTTTGTGCACCTAAGTCAAATATTATTATAAGTGAAAAAGTGTGTATTTTTTTTTTGTAAATCTTGGTGCATAATAAAGTGTATTCATTCATTCATTCATTATGATTTCTACATAGCTTCTTCAATATAATTTTGTAATATACGGTGGTCTTTACATTAAACTTTCAAATTAAAATTTCTTAGTCTCTCGCAGTTGAAGGTAGATAGGATTAGTACTAGTTGCCGAAGAGTTTATTTTGCAGAGTCTCTTTCTGATTGATAAGGTTCGATAGCTGTTTTTTTATTGGTAGAAAGGGTAAAAAGCTTGATGAAAAAAAGATTATAATACATTTTTTATTAATCTATATATGTATAAATCAATTGCTGTTCGTTAGTCTCGCTAAAACACGAGAACGGCTGGACCGAATTCGCTTCTTTTGGTTTTGAATTATTTGTAGAAGCCCAGGGAAGGTTTAAAAGGTAAGAAATAAGGAACAACTGCGAGGGAACTAGGAAAACCAACATTTAAAATTTTCGAATACAAACGGGGCGGGTGGAACGAAGTTCGCCGGGACAGTTAGTTGAATATAAAGTAGTATTAATACATCTTTAAAAAAAAACACCAAGGTTTATAAAATTTATTTTTACACGTCTTGACGACGCGATTTCCAGAAGAATATATATTTTCATTTATATTAATTACATAAATAACTAATTGTATCGTAGCAGTCTATCGGACTGAATTGGCCTGATAGCTAGATTTTTTCTGCGCTGCTACTAAAGTTTATTCTTTCTATGTAGGGACTTAAATATTCGATCAAATTTATTATTAGATCCAGTTATCCAGATATCACACATTAGGTATTTTAATGTTAACAATCAATTAATCCATTTTAAAACGACTAGCAACAGCTTACGGCTTCGCCCGCGTTGAAATCTTTTTTCTTATATAAGTTTAAGTTTCCTTAGTGCTGTTCATGTCATTTTCCCTCATACTCAAGCCAAACTGAATGAATTTTCATAAAAATTTGGGTGTAGGTTCTGCTAAGCCTTTCTTTCAAAGTTAACACTTGCTGTCTTGCTGTCGGGTGGAAATAATTTTATTAAATCAAAGTACGGTACTGGATAAATTTACTAATTTAAGCATATTTAAAATCTATAGTTTTTTGAACTTTTACTTTTAAATTATTCGAAAAACATTTTATTTACTTTAAAAAAATATATTCTATAAGTACCGATATCAAAATCTATCAATTTTCGTTAGTCACCTTTATTTTATAAAAAAAAATTATACCCCGACAAGAGGGTACCTTAGGGTACCTACCCACATCCCTCCCCTAAAGTAATATTTATGTTCGAATGCAGATTCGTTCATTATTGAATGGTTGAAAATTTATGTATCTTACCGGGGCCACACGTCTTACAGGACAGAGTAGCTCAATTATTGAACATATCTATCTATATATTAATAAGTGATGCCCAAATTTCGGACCCCTTTTTACGATCGAAATATCGCCTTTGTGGTCTAGCGGTTCAGTTGTTGGACGTGACTGCATGAGGTCCCGGGTTCGAATCCCGGGTCGGGCAACAAAAAAATTGGTTTTATCCAATTTACTAACAAAAAAAATGTTGCTCGGGATAGGATATGTGCCCGGTTGGCGATAGGCTTGCCACCTATCACATTGTGGGACTTAGTATCTTCGGCTAGTCATGGGTACCCTGGTTGTGCCTCTACCTACGTCTTCGGGCATATGGGCGTGAAGATACTTTCAAGAAAATTGCGCGAACGCAGGAGCATAAAATTTGGCACACTTATAGTTTATGTGTAAGAGAAGGTGCAGAACGCTAATATTTTTCCACACTACCACGCATTTAACAGACACAAACAAATATGTTGATGATAACGATAAAAGATCACAGATGGCGCACTAAAAAGTTGGTCTTGAGAAATGAAGATGGCGTCCTTATCAACAAGATATTCAAATTTATTATGGTCGAATTTCGACCAACGGGTGACAACTAGTAAATAATAAACACTTTCACTTTGGACAAAGTAAACAAACTATAAACAAGCGCTAGGCACGGTTGTTAATCAACGTTTAATAAACTTATGTAGATACCAGAATAAATTAAATACCTAAACACATCTAGACCCAAAGATCAGAGACAGTCATCTAGATGTTCATCACACAATTGCACCTGTACCCGTCGGGAATCCAACTCGTTGCTAACGGATCGTCTGTGGTGTTAGGCGAGTGCGTTCAATACTCGACTAACAAGGCGGTCAAATTGTTCAATAAATTCATAAAAATCTATATTTCATTTTGAAATAAGTATGCTTAAAGTTTTTTTTATGACATTGGAAGGCAAAGAAGCAGACGGATTTCCTGATGTTGAGAAATTCCCGCCGCCTAGAGACACCAAAGGTGGTAATGGTGCGTTGCCAACCAGAGGCCGGCATGTTCGGCCTCGAGCAAATAGTAAGTTTTCCGGCTACCTTACCCTCCGAACCGGAACACGTCATGACGTTATGGCGACAGGAATAGGTGAAGCGGTGGTACCAATCCGGGTGAATCGCTGCGAAACTCTATCACCTAGCTGCCTGGCACAGGAAGGCAGATGGTCCATTCTACAAAGGAGCCCGGACCAACACGGTGCAAAATAGTATAATACTAGGTATACTACGAGTATCATACTTATACTATTTTAGTATAAGTAATATATGAAACAGTAATTGCATAGCTTGCGAAGTTGGTTAATTTTTTCTAAATTATTACCAAAATAGTCCGGATTAATGGACATTTTAATTAGAAGTATTAAAATTTATATATTACCTTTCGAAACTACTGCTGTCGGAGTGTCAGACATGTTTACAAACAGTTTTACTATAACACTCCCAAAACACTAGCACAACCAATGTTACTGCATTTCAGACATTTTCAAGTAACGCAATTTAAGTGGACACATCCAAACGTTGAGTAATTACATTGTCGTAGATTATTCGCAGCACGTCGGAAAACGTGCACTCCGTAAGGAGGGAGGATAGCGACTGTCGAATCGGCGGGTTGATTATAAAACATAGGGGGTGGGGAAAGCACAGCCTCCCGAAAACAATTAGGGGGTAGATGCTATTTTTAGAATCGAGGCGGATTCGAAACATTGAAAGCATAACTAACATTGTAATGGTTAGACGGCTCACTGATGTCGACGGAGAAAGTTCTATGTTAGCCGCATATTTTATCTATTTGAGGAATACTTGAAACCATTTGATAGATTCGCAAACTTGCCTATTACTATGAACTTGATTGAGTTTTAAGGTCGCTTCATTATTTTAGCGAGAAATTTAATTCAACTAGTGATCACCCGCTGGTCGAAATTCGACCATAATAAATTTTAATATCTTGTTGATAAGAACGCCATCTTCATTTCTCAAGACCAACTTTTTAGTACGCCATCTGTGCAATATATTTGTTTGTGTGTATCAAATGCATGGTAGTATGGGTAATGTTTTATTTATTGATTTAATGTACTTCTCTTACACATAAACTAAGTGTGCCAAATTTTATGCTCCTCAGTCAGCGCAATATTCGTAAAAAGGAGTCCAAATTTTTGCTTCGCGTATTAATATATAGATTAATTTCGAGCGTGTCCTTAATCTTCACTGTCATATTTCTTTAGCTAATAAACTTAACGCCAAAATATGGTAGTATGTGACAAACGCTAGTGCGAAAATAAAATCCCAGGCCGCGCCGTACCTTCTCCTTGGGCCCCAATCCCCACATCAACTCCAAGGACAGAACCAATTAAAAGACACTCCATACATGACGAAATAATACTGAAAACTCAAATAAATAAATTAATTGCAAAAACAAATCTAAAGTATCTTTACGCCCATATCCCGGAAGAGGTAGGCAGACGCACAACCAAGGCATCCACGACTAGCCGAAGACACTAGGTCCCACAATGTGATAGATTGCAAGCCTATCGCCAATCGGGCACATACCAAATCCCGGGAAAAGTTAATTTTATTAGAAAATTGAAATTTTTTTTGTTGCCCGACCCGGGGATCAAACCCGGGACCACAAGAAGTCAAGTCCGACGCCGAACCGCTAGACCACAGAGGCGATAAAACAAATCTACAAAAGAAAACAGGGCGTGGCAATATCAGTCAATCCGTCATGTCGTATATCATTTTGTAGAAGAATAGTTACCTGATAATCTTAAACTCACAGATCTGTTTGTTATGGAAAATATTCAAAAAAATCCAGTGCTCTTGAATGATATGCCAATTAGCCGTCTTTGTTTGAGCACAAAAGACACTTTCCGCATAGCAGAATCTTATTAAAATGTCCTCATGGAAAGACAATGGTTGGAAGCGCTATTATCAAGCCTTCATGCTCCTGGTATGAACGGCACGTTGATGTACTTTACAAAAGATTGTCCTAGCCATTTTGCCACGTGAAATATTGTTAGCCAGTAACGGAAAACTAGCCTCTTTTCAAAAAAAATGTTTTGTTATTGGAAGGCAAACAAGCAGACGGATTTCCTGATGGTAAGAAATTCAGGCCGCCTAGAGACACCGAAGGTGGTAATGGTGCTTTGCCAACCTGAGGCCGGGATGTTAGGCCTCGAGCAAAAGTAAGTAAGTATACCGGCTACCTTATCCTCCGAACAGGAACATGTCATGACGTTATGGCGGCAGGAATAGGTAAGGCGGTGGTACCAATCCGGGCGAGTCGCTGGTAAACTCTACCACCTAGTCAGATGTCACGGTGTTACTGACGGCGAGCCTATGCTCGCTTTTTGCGAGCTGCCTGGCATGGAAGGCATATGGTCTATTCTACAAAGGAGCCCGGACCAACACGGGGCAATTTAGGTTATTTATTACTTAATGTATTTTTTGTAAATAGATGGGTGGGTACACAAAAAAATGATATACATACATTAAAATATTGAAGCCAAGTGTCAAGTGCCAAAGAGTTAGCAAATAAATTAAAATAAAATATATCTATTCTTCGTTTTGTTTGAGCCCAATTAGTATAAAAGTATATCTTAATGTCTTAAGACATATTTTATACTTGTCTGACAAGACCGACGACAAGAAGGACACGGACCACTTTCCATATAAATTTTGCCCTGGAACCAGTAAACAGTGTGTCAGTTAGGTCTTAAGACATATTTTTATACTAGTCTGATACGACCGACGACGTTCGACCGCCTCGTTGGTCAAGTGGCTAGCTTACTCGCCTAACTACATCGACCAACCGCGAGGCTCGGGTTCGATTCCCGACGGGGGCAGGCATTTGTGTGATGAGCATTTATATGTCTGCATTTCCGGGTCTGGGCGTTTATTAAATTTATTCTGGTATCTATTTAAGTTATCTATGTATTAGTATAGTTGACTAACACCCATAACACAAGTATTTAATTTGCTTACTTTGGGGTTAGATTCTATTTGTGTGACTTACCCAGGGGATATTTATTTATTTATATTATACATAAGTATTAAATTGGCTTGGCACCGACTTCAAACGTAACAGTAGTAAATGGCACATGTAAATAATAGGTATATAGGTAATTAATACTATTTTTTTCTTTTTAGTTTTGAAATCGGGCTTTTTCAACCTAGTTATTTAAATTTAATATTTTCTAGTTTATAGCTGATATGATTTAATTTAGACATCGGGATAGGTAAAAGTAGATAAAAAAAGAATTACGTAAATCGGTTCAGAAACCCGGCGAAATCGATGAACATATACATAAAAAAAAAACTTTTTTGAACACAGTTAAAAAGGATCTATTGGCTCCTCGCGAGGTCTCAGTCCGAGACAAACTATTAGGTAGATAAAAACGGTTCAAAAATGACGGAAATATAGATTGAAATACATGAAAAAATTGGAGTCGAATATATAACCACCTTCTTTTTACCAAGTCTGTTAAAAAATCGGCAATATGAAAAACAAATAATTATTTTATAAAAGACATTGCAAAATATAATTCTTTCATTATACTATTATCAGATAGTAGGCACCTGCGTACTATGATGACGTTATACCTTAAATTTATCATATACGAGTAAAATCAAGCTGTCACTTGCAAAAAGCATAAAACTTAATTGTTAAATTTAATTTGTAGAAAAAATATTTACAGAACTAAGTAAATAGACGAGTTATAAAAACCTATATATACCCCCGACAAAGCATAAATCTTATGCAAATACTCAATTTCAACCAACCACAATAAAAAAATACATTTAATTAATAAATTTAATAAATTAATAAAACCAATAAATAAAATATATCCCTGGATAAATTACACAAATTGAATTTAACCCCAAAGTAAGCAAATTATATGCTTGTGTAATGGGCGTTAGTCAAAAATACTAATACAGAGAAATACGTACATAGATACCAGAATAATTTTAATAATTTTAATTTTAATATGCAGACATCTAAATGTTCATCACACAAATGCCTGCCCCATCTGGAATCGAACCCGTGGCTCGCGATTAGTCGGTGTAGTTAGGCGAATTTGACAGCCACTCGACCAACGAGGCGAATTTAATAATCTTAAGTAAAACACTAAATCTGCATTGGTACTTTACAATTAAAGGAACCAGTAGGATTCCCTGGAAATAGGGGGGATAGGGGGTGGTGGGTGGTCCACCCGACCGGGATCGTGGGCGTGTGTTGACAAACTCGAGCGTCTATTTCAGGAGCCGCCACGCCCCTGTCCCCCTCCACCCCCAGCCGGGCCGGGCCTCTTCCCCGGCCTTGACCTTCCGTATCCAAACAACCACTGCCACAACAATCATGATGCTCACACACACACGACTCCATTGCACGTGTCAAATTAGAGCTCACACACAATATTGTAACAGCGCATGTTGTTTTCTCTTTTTTTATGTGAGATGCCAGCGAACAAGCACACGGATCTCATGGTAAGAGATAACTCAGGCTTACAGACACAATACATGTTACAGGTGCATCGCCGTCCTATGGCCGGAATGTTAGGCCTATTGTGCAAGACTATATGAACACGACAGAGGCATTATGGCGGCAGGAATAGGTAGCGGTAGATCCGTATCCGGGCAAGTTGCTGCATAGCACTCTACCATCCGCGGTCTTGTTAACCTACCTAAGCAGATAACGTAAAGAGCAAAAAGCAGTCAGTAACCTTTCTGTTATTAATACGTATTTTCGAATGATAAAACTTAAAAAGTCTCTTGGTAAAAAGTAAATTGAAAATGAAAGCAAATATTGTCTAAAACCGATTTTTTGCCTTATGACATGAAACTTCTCATGAAAATAAGTAACACAAGAAAAATAAATTGATACAATCTGTCGATCATTTCACACGAGTTGCTATGGCCAAGAGAAATATGTTATCATTTACATATATGAAATTAGCTAAGCCAATAGACGTTGCCCTATCCTAACTGTTAATAACATTTTTTTTCATATGAAACGTTCATTTATATTGTCCCGGCAGTAAGAAATCGCAAAATTAGTCTATTCGTTCAGGTATGATGTGATAATAAATAATAATAATAATAATAATAAATATCCCAGGACAACTTACACAAATTGAATCTAACTCCAAAGTAAGCAAACTATATGCTAGTGTTATGGGTGTTAGTCAACGATACTTATTCATAGAAATACTTAAACATATACCAGAATAAATTTAATAAACACCCAGACCCGGAAATGCAGACCTCTAAAATCTAAATGACTTACAAATCTAAAGGCACAAATGCCTGCCCCCGTCGGGAATCGAACCCGAGCCTCGCGGTTGATCGGTGTAGTTAGGCGTGTACGCTAGCGGCTAGCCACTCGGCTAATGAGGCGTTGATGACCAAGGTAAATGGGTATTCATTTTTATGTATAAGATTTGGTAGTAGATATTCTTTAAAAATAACGGATGAGTATTACTTAGTAGAATTTTACGCTGCTAGTCCTGATTAATGCCTACTTTTCAGTTCCTCTCATTATAACATCAGTGCTCGTCATTTCCAATTAGGGCAGAAGCGTAGCCGGAAAATAAACTTACACGTGCAATACATACGTAGGCGACTTAAGATTAAGATAAATAGCCAATCGATAAAAACAACGAATAAACAAGTACTTAATTAAGCCTAATCACGGGTAATTACGTAGCGTATCATTTAAGATATTTTATCACATACCTATCGCCAACCTCAGTCAATCTATTTAGATTGTCATTTCACTACTCATGTTATCATTACACAATTATAAAACAATCTAATCTTAAAAAATGGCTTTACTTCTGACTTTCACAGTGATATCGATTTATCAAACGAGCAGTGGAAGTTAGGTATAAAATTATTAAAAAAAAGTATCTTCACGCCAATATCCCCGAAGACGCTAACTTCCACAAAGTGATAGGTGGCAAGCAAATCGACAACCGGGCACATATCCAATCCCGAACAATGTTTTTTTTATTAGAAAATTGGAAAAACCCAATTTTCTTTTTGTTGCCCGACCCGGAGTTCGAAACCGGGAGCTCATGCAGTCAAGTCCAACAAGTGAACCACTAGACCACAGAGGCGATCATTTATTTTAAAAATTATATTTAAGCGCAGTAAAACTGCAAAACACGATTTGATTATTCAGCAGTCTTAATTCGAAAAATAGCTAATGATCCGACATGACGTACTCGTATAAATTACGTTAACATCTCATTAGTAGTTTTCGCCTATAGACAATAAACGAAACTTATTAGACGATAGACGGAAATTCATATTATATTATTAAGTATTCTCAAGAACCACTAGTCGGATAATGATTATTGGACCACCTGGGAATAATACCTACCTTTTCAAAGAATAATAATCAAAATCGGTTCGTTAGAGGCAGAATGGACGCATAACATTGATGACCTCCTTTGGAGTCGGTTAATAAAATTAATTGCTTACTGAGTTTGAATAAGAGAATATTTTATTTTTTTTGAAAGACAGGAGGAATTGTGTTGTGCCTTACACTTGCCCATTTTCCGTTACCTTATTATTCTTCGGTTTTTTACATCTGTTATAGCATTTTGAACAAGACATTAATCGTTTTTACTATACTATACTATACTATACTATACTATTTTACTACTTACTACATCAGACTAGGTGGTAGAGTTACGCAGCGACTCGCCCGGATTGGTACCACCGCCTTACCTATTCCTGCCGCCATAACGTCATGACGCGTTCCAGTTCGGAGGGTAAAGGTAGCCGGTAAACTTACTTTTGCTCGAGGCCTAATATCCTGACCCCAGGTTGGCAGCGCACCATTACCATCTTTGGTGTCTCTAGGCGGCGTGAATTTCTTACCATCAGGAAATCCGTCTACTTGTTTGCCTTCCTATAACAAAAAAAAACTTAAAATAGTGAACTGAAACGAATGTATATGTATTTATTTAACTATATGGTAAAGTTTACTAAACCGAGTATACAAACATTCGTTCAAGGTTCATGAGTTTACGGTTCGTTGAGTTAACTATACTCGCATGCGTCCACGTAAATTATTTGTATGAAAATTTTGAACAGCGCCGCTACCGGTTGCTAAGAGAATACTTTTTTTTATAAGAAATGCCCTAAATATTTCGATACGTCAATTACTAAACGTAATCTATACCAGCTCATGGTAAAGGCGCAGTAGTTCAATGTATCTGACAATGCGGCAAACGCCGATAACGTTTTAAAGCGCCGTATGGGAAAATCGATATATCTTTGAAGGCGTAGGTACTCTTTTGAAACCTGGAAACTATATATACTAATCTATATATTAATATGTGAAGCAAAAACTTTGGACCCTTTTTCAAGACTTAAAACCTGTTCGTAAATAGCACATATAAGTAAAATTAATATTAAATCTTTTTTTTTTAACTTTTTGTTTTGAAGTCGGTTTTAAGTAAAGCAGTTATTTTTATTTAATACTTTTTGGTTTTTTGCTGATATGTTTAAATTTAATAAAAATAATATCGGTAAAAATAGTTAAAAAAATGCTCATAAAACAAACACTAGCGATCCCACCTGCATAATTTTTTATGGGACCAATTCGAACTTATTCCGCATCAAACAAAAAAAGAACCAAGTAAATCGGTCCAGAAACCAGGGAGAAATCGGTGTACATACATAAAAAAAATTATATATATCGGCCGAATTGAGGACCTCCTCGTTTTCTTGAACTCGGTTCAAATAAAATAAGCGATATATTTAAACAAAAAAAACCCGAGTGCGCGAAATTCTACTACAATGAAAAACGAGTTAATGAGGTTAGGTAGAAACCTAGGCAGGTCTGCAAGGACCGTGACATTTGCCGTTCGATACTGTAGGCAGAGAACCTACCCCGTAATAAACTTTTAGTGCCAATATATGTGTACATCAAGGAAATTGAATTTATGGGAATAAATGGTGTCAGGAAAATTTAACATGGACCCAGGAGTAACGGGACAAAATTTTATTTCTTTGATTCGCGATTGGGTATCCCATATAAAAAGCAAGAGGAGACAAACGAGCAAGTGGGTCACCTGATGGAAAGTGATCACCTCCGCCCACGGACATCCGCAACACCAGGAGTATCACAGATGCGTTGCCGACCTTCGCGGAATGAATACGCTCCTTTCTTGAAGGTTCCTAAGTCACAATCGGTTGGGAATACCGCCCTCGGTAACTGATTCCACGAAGGTGTTATGCGGAGTAAGTAATGTCTTCGGAATCGCACAGTTGTAGATCGCCACGCATCAAGATGATGGGCGTTATAAGTAGTGAAATGCTGAATAGTGCTTGCTCACAGCGGCTTAACTGTCATGGTGTAGGCGTGTATAATGATGATCTGACGAACTGAGCTCATTTTGGTAAATGATAACATGAACGCTGAAAGTTACGTTGAGGATCAGTGTTACCAACTCTACTGTTTTAACAGAAGATTTACTGTTTTTAACGTGACAACACTGTTTTCTGTTTTAGTACGATTTTCTACTGTTTTTTATGCCAGTGTTGTTATTAATACAAATCAAAGGCATTTTACATACAAAATCCGAAATAGACGAATGTTACGCATTTGATGCTACTGAAAATCATATGAAAAATTTTAATAAAAGGATGTATGATTTTAATAAAAACAATGAAACAGAAAATGTTGAGGATAGAGTAATACACAACAATGAACAATGTTTGTAATTTTGATCACCTATTTTTAATGAATGATATAATTATGTGTTTTTTTATAAAAAAAAAATGTGTTAATTAAAGAAATACTTCTGGTTGTGCTGCAGTAGTTTCATTAACTATACATGTGTATAACTAATTCTATGTCCCAATTGAAAGGTTTTTGGGATATGTAGTAGATTTTATGTTTTGAAATTGTAATTTTACAGTTTTCTACTGTTTTTTTAAAGATTGATCTGCTGCTTTTCTATTCACTGGGGTTGGCAACACTGTTGAGGATGTTCTTAAACCTTGCGTCCTTACATTCGCACAAACTCTTGGCCCCGAAATCATTTTAACGTTAATACACTTTCACATACAACTTTTTAGATCAGTGAAAACATAGCAAAAGAAAAATTTATTATTCCTCGTGTTGGTCCGGGCTCCTTTGCAGAATAGACCATCTGTCTTGCAGCCAGGCAGCTCGTAAAAGGCGAGCATAGGCTTACCGTCACTAACACCGTGACATTCTACTAGGTGGTAGAGATTTGCAGCGACACGCCCAGATTGCTACTTATTTATTACGCCTTACTTATTCCTGCCACCATAACGTCCAATGCTTGCCGTTGACGTGTTCCGGTTCGAAGAGTAAGGCAGCCGGTCAACTTACTTTTGCTCGAGGCCAAACATCCCGGTCTCAGGTAGGCAACGCACCATTACCACTTTTGCTGTCCCTAGTGTCGTGTCTTTTGGTGTGAATTTCTTACCATCAGGAAATCCATCTGCTTGTTTGCCTTCCATTACCATAAGCAGAAAAAATGCTTACTTTATAATACAACTGGGATTTGCTCCAGGGACATGTTTTAGGTGACTTGAACCAGATGATATGTTGTCATAAGCAACTAGGGATTTGCTAAAAATTTCATTGGGAGCGATTACCGCAGGATAACATCAACAGACTCATAGATTCCATGAACAAATAGTGCTGACAAGTACCGAAAAACAGAGGGGGTCACACTTTGTATTAAACTAGCCGACCTGTCGAATGTCGTATCGCTTGACTTTAACAGCTACTTACAGTTTGTATGGTTTTATATTCTTGGTTTTTCTTTTCATAAGAACCTTCTCCTGACAATAAAAAACACAAAAAAAGAGAATTAGCAAAATTGGTCCATCCATTCAGGCGTGATGCGATGTCTACGCGAAATGGGGATTCGTTTTCATATACTAGCATACAGGTTATCTATTTTGTTACAACAAATTCATATGGTTTAGTTTTCTTGTTCAATAAAGATAAAACAATAAAACTGCTATTGTATTTACATAAAAGAGATCCTACAACAATGTTTAAATAAAAAAAATATGACGCAATAACTATTTATAAAATTCAAAACTGTTACGTGTTTTTCAGAATTTTTGATGTGTATAGGTAAGAAGTCTCTACAAAATGATCAGACCCCTGCCGAAATAAAAGAGATTAACATCAATTCAAACTAATATTATTAATACAAAAGTTTGTCTGTCTGTTACTGTGTTAAATTTGACGGTTAAACTGCTGTAGAGACTTGGATGAGATTCGATAAGCCTGACCCGAACACCCAAGTTCAAATATAGGCTGCTTGTTTTCAAATCCTAAAGAATTATAATGGCGATTAAAGTTTGTATGACGAGGTCGCAGGTTAACAGCGATATTTTAACTACCTACCTATAGTTAAAATATATTTCGTTAAAGAGATCCCAGGAAGCCATAGTTAACGACTAGATAGGTAGTTAAAATATATTTCGTAAAAGAGATCCCAGGAAGTCATAGTTAACAGCTAGGTAGGTAGTTAAAATATATTTCGTTAAAGAGATCCCTGGAAGCCATAGTTAACAGGTAGGTAGCCAGTTAAAATATATTACGTTAGAGATCCCAGGAAGCCATAGTTAACAGCTAGATAGGTAGTTAAAATATATTTCGTTAAATAATATCGTCGTATCGTCAGCTAGATAGGTAGTTAAAATATATTTCGTATAGTTCGTTTCGTTTCGTTTTCGTTTCGTTCGCCTCTGTGGTCTAGCGGTCCGGGTGTTGGACTTGACTGCATGAGGTCCCGGGTTCGAATCCCGGGTCGGCCAACAAAAAAGAAAATTGGATTTTTCTAATTTTCTAATTACAAAATGTTGGTCGGGATTGGAAATGTGCCCGGTTGGCGATAGGCTTGCCACCTATCACATTGTGGGACTTAGTGTCTTCGGCTAGTCGTGGGTGCCTTGGTTGTGCCTCTGCCTACCTCTTCGGGGATATGGGCGTGAAGATACTTTTTTTTTTCGTTAAAGAGATCCCAGGAAGCCATAATTAACAGCTAGGTAGGTAGTTAAAATATATTTCGTTAAAGAGATCCCTGGAAGCCATAGTTAACAGGTAGGTAGCCAGTTAAAATATATTACGTTAAAGAGATCCCAGGAAGCCATAGTTAACAGCTAGATAGGTAGTTAAAATATATTTCGTTAAAGAGATCCCAGGAAGCCATAATTAACAGCTAGGTAGGTAGTTAAAATATATTTCGTTAAAGAGATCCCAGGAAGCCATGCACGGAAATGTTATAGAACATTATATGTACAAGCTTATCATTGGCGCTACTCAAGTTCAATATTATAATATCTACAGATAGAGATAGGCCTTTTAAAGTTTAGTTGCTTAGATATTTTTGTCAATTATTCAAAAATAACAATGGTTGTCTAGTAACTGACATAAAATATATATTTTATTTTACATAGGTTATTAATATTATCCGTGAGTGGAATTCCGAATTATACGCTCTTATCCCCACTATTTAAATACCGCTGTACTTTTCCATAAAAATAATTGTTAAATACAGTGTATCGTGGAAAATGAGAAGTAGTAAATATATGTATATTATATAATGTATTAACATAATATAAATGTTTTAACATAATTGCCTGCCAAAATATGAAATTATTATTTTACATAAAACTGATATAGATGAATTTCGAAATGAAATTTCAACAGGCGCTAAAATATTTTTAGGTCTAAGACAGCGAACAAGCAGGCGTCTACTTCGAAGGTAAGAGAAAACCGTCGCATATAGACTTCACATATGTTACTGGTGCGTCACTATATTACGCCAGAGATCTTAAATCACCTCTGCAAGTCTACCGACAACCCTATAAGGAAACGTGGAACACGACAACGGCGAGCACGCATTGACGATTTTTACTCTGCACTCCTTATTTTATTTGACTTTTAGGATTGTAATGTTCTCTAGGTACTTATTAAGCCTTTAAACTCTATTGTTAGAAAAGAGAAAACCAGGTGAATTCCGACAATAGTTGAGAAAATAAAAAAGTAAATGGTTTCAATTATTTTGCAAACTTTCCTTATTTCTTATAGGTATTATGTGATAACGTTAAAATACTATTATTTGTTCAAATTTCTTCAGTGTAAACTCATCTTTATCAATAATTTCGTCAAGGGGTACGGTAGACTCGATTGAAACCTTACCTTAATAATAAAACATAAAAAAATAATGATTGTGAGTCGACAACATATATCCGCAAAATTCGGATTGTCGAGTATTTTGTTAAATTCTATGTTAAATTCTAATATGTTGACAGACAAATCACAGTCGCCATCTTTGGTAGTTAATAAACGTGCCGTTTTGTGATGTGTAATAGAGAATATTCCTTTATAAGTATGTACCGTTGTCAAATTCTCGGATAAGTACTCATTGCAAAATTTTTGAAGTGAAAACTTCTTTAGGCGCGTTCAGCGTTTTGGTAGAGGGTAAAATCCTCGGTTCGCGTCACTATAAATGATAATAGTATATCTATAGCTATGGAGAGCCAGACTAGCGCACGCGCAGTAGCCTGTGAACACGTATACACTAATTCTAATACATCGACTATTTCTGACTGTATTATGTGCGCGTTGGACGCTTTTATAAATTTCATATAATTTTTGCATATAGTTTTAATTACTCTCAACTTAATAGTTCCGTTTTCACTTCTATCGGCAGTCCCGCGACTGCTACTGTTTTTATTTTTAAATTTATGTTACTTTACTTTAAATGTTGATTTAAAATAAAAATTATTTGTGTAGAAACTTTGGCAGTTTTTATCCACACTAATATTATAAATGCGAAAGTCATTCTGTCTTTCTGTGTGTCTGTCTGTCTGTTACCTTTTCACGCCTAAACAACTCAACCGATTTTGCTGAAATTTGGTATGTAGATAGTTTGCATTCATGAGAAGGACATAAGCATATTATTTTTTGGAAATTCAACCCTTAAAATGGTTAAAAGGGGTGGCAAAGTTTGTATGAGATAAATATTTTTATTGCACATTTTTGCATGAAACTTTGAAATAATGCTTTTTAGTACAAATGACGAAACACGTATTTCAGGGTTTAATAGAAATATATTTAAGGGGGTGGCTAAGTTTGTATGGGAAATTTAAATTAATTTAATTGAAATATTTTGCGTGACACTAAAATAATGCTCTGCAATACAAATTATGTGATACATATCTAAGCGTTTTTTGAAAATCAACCCCTATGAGGGTTAACGGGGATGGCACAATTTGCTTAGGAAAAATATTTAACAGTAATTTTTACCATAAGCCCATAACAATGAACCCCGTATTATCGTCAGTTTATCATTAACGAAAAACACACAAAGAAATTTTGATACACATTGTAGCAAAATTAAATTTATTGAAGAAGGCTATAGGCTATAAATTATAACGCTAAGATCAATAGGAGCGGAGCACTAATGATAAATGTTTTAAAATCGGGGGATTTTTTCCTATTGAGAGCGTGCGCTGGGTTAACGGTGATAGTTTCGTAAACATCATGTATGAAAAAATAGTCCCCCTTTAAAAGTCCTAAAAAAAGTTCGCGACAGCACATTTCTATCTTTTAAGGTTAGCTTACTGTAACCTTTTTTTATGCTAACCAAATTTGTTTCAAAATAATACATTATTTGCGAAGGTTATTTTATAAACACGATGTTAATCATTAACCAAAAAAAATACATACACATCGTATAAATACATCACTCGATTTAAATGAATATCTTAGGAGATATCGCAGTTTTAAAGTAACACTATCAAATAGAATATAATTACTACGTTAACACTAAAGTTTGAAGACCGCGCGACACAGACGCGTGGTATGCGCGTGGCGCTCTCAGTGCACTACTTTATAAATTTATTATTTCCAGAACGTCATCGTGTAATACTTTTTAGATGATATTTAAATAAAAATAGATTAAAGTTTTAAGAAGGACGTAGGCCGTTTTTATCTTAAAATTTCAACAGGTATAGTTGCAGAGTTAAATATTAAATAAATAGAATACGCGGGCGAAGCCGCGGGTAGCAGCTAGTTTACAATATTTTCATACATAAAATAAAATATTTTTTTCTGCGATTTACAAGCTCAACAGAGAAGGACCGCTTACTAGTTGGCTACATCAAGATATGTAAATGTATATTCTTCCCTGATAAAAGTATGTAGGTGAATTCTGTCGAAAAAGGCTGATACACGCACCCAGCAAGTGGTTAGCACCTACACGCAACCCGTGGAGGTGCTGGCCGCTGGGTGATGAGCGTGTTGGTGACACGTGGAAGGTGGCAAGGTCAGGGGGCGTCGACCCGCGCGGGGGGAGGGCGCGGGCGCACTAGGGCTAGCTCTATTTATACGTAATCGATATCGCCGGTCGGCCGTGGCCTTGCCGTCATCGATCGCAGGGACGAGCCTTCGCACCCCTAGATTTTGAATACAAAACAAACACGATCGGTTTGTCGCCCAACTCACACCCACTTGCTGTTTGAACCTCATAAACTGTTTTCGTGGAGCTTGATTTGGGATTTATAGGCAGAATCACCTACTAATATAATTAGGTGTGGGAGATGACAACACCATTGCATGTTTGTAAAGTGATCCAGAACCAATAATTTAAATTGTAACACCTACTAATATATAATGAGGTGTGGGGAGACAACCCTATTGCATGTTTGTAGAGTGATCCAAGACTAGTAATTTAAATTGAATCACCTACTAATATAATTAGGTGTGGGGAGATGACAACCCTATTGCATGTTTGTCGAGTGATCCAGAACCAATAATTTAAATTGTAACACCTACTAATATATAATGAGGTGTGGGGAGATGACAACCCTATTGCATGTTTATAGAGTGAGCCAAGACTAGTAATTTAAATTGAATCACCTACTAATATAATTAGGTGTGGGGAGATGACAACCCTATTGCATGTTTGTCGAGAGATCCAGAACTAATAATTTAAATTGTAACACCTACTAATATATAATGAGGTGTGGGGAGATGACAACCCTATTGCATGTTTGTAGAGTGATCCAAGACTAGTAATTTAAATTGAATCACCTACTAATATTATGAGGTGTGGGGAGATGACAACCCTATTGCATGTTTGTCGAGTGATCCAGAACCAATAATTTAAATTGTAACACCTACTAATATATAATGAGGTGTGGGGAGATGACAACCCTATTGCATGTTTGTAGAGTGAGCCAAGACTAGTAATTTAAATTGAATCACCTACTAATATAATTAGGTGTGGGGAGATGACAACCCTATTGCATGTTTGTACAGTGATCCAGAACTAGTAATTTAAATTGTATCACCCACTATTATAATTAGGTGTGGGGAGATGACAACCCTATTGCATGTTTGTAGAGTGATCCAGAACTAATAATTTAAATTAAATCACCTACTAATATAATTAGATGTAGGGAGATGACAACCCCACTGCCTACTTGTAGAGTGATCCAGAACACTGAACAGATCATACAAGAACGATTTTAGAAAATAAACTTCCTACGGTGTAAATTACAATTTAGATATGTCGCATTCTTGATCTCTTTCAGACCTACCTGTGTATGCGGGCTACGTGTTTTGCACAGGCCAAACATTTGTCGTCCACTAATACATATGTTTATAATGCATGATCGTTAATTACTACAAATCTTCCAATATGCTTGATCGATTTATGTTATATTCAGATATTGTTGGATTTACCTCTCTTGTCTAGCGGTCCGTCGTCGGACTTGAATTGTTAAGGTCCCGGGCTCGAACCCAGGCTCGGACAACAAAAACTATTAGAAAATTTATATTTTCAATTTTCTAATAAAAATAACGTTGCCCGGAATTGGATATGTGGCCGGTTGGCAATATGCTTGGCATCACTCACATTGTGAGACTTAATGTCATCGGCTAGTTGTGGGTATCCTGGTTGTGCCTCTGTCTACCCGTTCGGGGATATGGGAAGACAATGATTTTAATTTATTTTTGCTTTAAAACTTCCACCAAACCTAAACCTCTAAGGCCCGCTACATACATTTAGAATTCCTTGACAGAATCCGGTTTCGTAATTACAAAATAAAATGGCGGCCCATACAAGTTTACTAGTAAACTCGTACATTTGTTTGGATTTGATGCGTCCGAAATACTTTCAAATCGGAATTCCGCAACAAAATTCCGAATATGCGGAATTCCTTTACCGAATCACGTTTCGAAATATCATAACGTAATTTCCAACGCAGCGAATCAATATTTATATCAATGGAACTGACACACACGACCAGAATTATTCTTACGTTTTACGAATTTGTACTCCCTTAGGAGATTCCATAAGAAGCGGCCCAGTGCATGTAGAATCGCATAACGAAAAAAGCCATTTCGAACCCAACTCGTCAGTATTGGCGCCATCGAGAGAAAAGATGGTCGAAGTTTTTTCATAACTATTGAATTTCGTGTTGATGTTGAGTGAAATTAGTAAATTTTTGGTTCTGTGAAAGTGCACAAATGAAGTGATTATGAAGAAATTAGCATATCGTGTATATCCTCGCCAAATCTCATTACATGAGCTTGAGTAATGAGGTCACCGCTTTACCCAAGAGCCTGACATGACTTACTGACGACTTATGACATATAGTCATTAGTCATAAGTCATTAGTCATGTCAGGTTTATTGATTAAAATTGATATGAAATTTAATGCAAATTTCTACTTGACTAATGGCAAAATACTAACGTATAGACCAAAACCCAAAGAAAGAAATCAAAATCCAATTTTGTATGATTGGTGACTCACATACAAAAATTCCTTACGGAATGGCAGCATTGATGCCAAGTTATCCATATCTTGGCCATACCTGACGACATTGTAAATATATATGTACGTATATTGAAATGTAGCCACAATTTTGACAAACTTATTAAATCTATAATATAAAAATGAATGGCTAAATGTGTTGGTAAGCGCATAACTTCCCAGCCACTGAACCGATTTGGATGATTCTTTCTCTGTTGTGTTAGTTACTGTCAGAAGAAGGTTCTTGTGAAGAGAAAAACCGGGAAAATTGCAAGGAAAATGGGAAAAATAATAATCTAATATTTCCAAAGGGTGGAACGAAGTTCGCCTGGGCAGCTAGTATTAATAATAAAATACGTTCAAATCATAGCATGATCAAATCGCTGGGATATTATCCGAGGGTGGTAGCAAGAGTCTCCGAAACCGGCGTGTTTGTATGAAAAGGGCTATGAATGAGTAGGAAGCTGGACAGGTATGGCAGGATCGTCAGATTTGGCACGCGACACTCTCTGCCTACCTTGTAACGGACTAAGTATGTATTATATTTGAGTTATACCTGTATTACATAAAATAAATAATTATATTATATAACTTATATAAACGGACATGATGATAGATGACCAGTGCGCGTCTTCAACACGAAGCCTGACGTACACACGCCTGCTCAACTACAACCGCGAACTTCATTCACTCAGTGAATGAAGAACACAAAAGGGTCAAAATCTTGCTATCATATATACCTAACATCGAAGCGTAGATCACGTACTTATCATTACTTTTTATTTCACTTAAATGCATGCAGTAGTTCCGAAGTTATGACGACGAGAAGTTTAAGCTCTTTTTTGAATTGCTGAGATTTCGCGCGCTCTTGCTATGACGTCACACCCTTGTTCGGCCCGAGCTCGCAGCACGGCGTACGGCGGCGTTAATGCTTTGGTGATTAGTAGGTACGCAACAAGCATCTTGTTTCATTTTGTTTCGATCGTTTTCAAGTCTAGGCTTGTATTAGAAAAAAATAATATAAACTATCTCTTACACATACGAGTACCTCCATTAAATTAAAACTATAGTGTGTGGAATGGAAGACGGATTTCTAAAATCCCCGTGTTGGTCCGCCGCCATAACGTCATGACGTCTTCCGGGTCGGAGGGTAAGATAGCCGGTTAACTTACTTTTGCTCGAGGCCCAACATCCTGACCTCAGGTTGGCAACGCACAATTACCATTTTTAGTGTCTCTAGGCGGCGTGAATTTCTTACCACCAGGAAATCCGTCTTCTTGTTTGCCTTCTTTTAACATAAAAAAAATAAAAGGGCAGTCCGAAAATCTGCCAAGAGCTTAATAGTGGCACAATATTATACGGCGGCCGAAATTCGTGGAATGAAGTTAAAAAGGTATGTACCTATGTTAATAATAAATATAAACCGGAATAACAATCGTGAACTAAGAATGTTTAATTTACATTGAGTCACATAGAAGGTAGCCTTTTTTATTCTTATGATACTGAAAGGCAAACAAGACAAGACAAGATGGATTTCCTGATGGTAAGAAATTCACGTTGCCTAAAGACACCGAAGGTGGTAATGGTGCGTTTTCAACCTGAGACCTCGAGCAAAAGTATCCTCCGAACCGGAACACATCAACGGCAAGCACTGACTTTATGGCGGCAGGAATAGGTAAGGCAGTGGTACCAATCCAGGCAAGTCGCTGCGAAACTCTACCACCTAATCAGATGTCACGGTGTTAGTGACGATAAGTCTATGCTCGCCTTTTATGAGCTGCCTGACCGGAAGGCAGATGGTCTATTCTGCAAAAGAGTCCGGACCAATACGGGGTAGACTATATTTAAAAAAACATTAATTAATGATAAAAGCGGTCCATGAGTTTGATACTTCTGACTATATATTTTAGTTTCAGGAAATATTTCGTTACGTATAGAGTTACATCTGAAGCACCGGCCAAATTTTGAAAATCGGTTCGGAATCGAGAACACTTTTCGATCTATGAAGAAACTAAAAATTAACATGTTATTTAATAATTTAACCAATTTATTAAATTAATAAATTAGTAAAACTTATTAATTTAATTCAACATATAAATAGATTGAATTGGTCTTCACAGCAGTGCGCCTTAATTTTGGGACATATTTTATCAACTCTTTTTATGGCTATCATCCACTTTTTCTCATTTTTGAGTCCTCAGGCACATACAAAAAGAGCTTATCGGGTGTTTTAACTGTTGATGCACTGATGACTGATGCACTATTAAGTATTTTTTTGCCATTTTACCACAGACAACTTTATAGTTTAGTTTTTTACAGCGTAGCAGCGTCGTACGAGCGAGCACTTGACTCTTCACATTGATGAATAACCAAGGGTGTGACGTCACGCCTAGTGAGCTCCCGCCCGCGTTTTTAAAAATCTTCGGCCGCAAATACGAACTTTAATCGTTAATATTTCAGTCAATTTTCAAGATATGGAAATACTAAAAACACTGTTTTTCTTGTGATTTTTTGTAGATTTATTTGGCATATAAAGTAAAAAACGTTTGTCAGGTCCATTGTCAAAACCGTACAGTACTACTATATAAATTATGCGTTTCGGCTTTACACTGTGTACTTTTATTTTTAAATTGGCTGACCTAATCTAAATTTAAGCGAAATGATTAATTATGTAATATCAACTTTATACAGATATCTCTAAAATACATTCGGATTAACGAAAAAAAAAGTAAAAAAGTAAAAAGTATCTTCACGCCCATATCCCCGAAGAGGTAGGCAGAGGCACAACCAGGGCACCCACGACTAGCCGAAGACACTAAGTCCCACAATGTGATAGGTGGAAAGCCTATCGCCAACCGGGCACATATCCAATCCCGACCAACATTTTTGTTTTTTTTATTAGAAAATTGGAAAAATCCTATTTTTTTGGTTGGCCGACCCGGGATTCGAACTCGTGACCTCATGCAGTCAAGTCCAACACCCGAACCGCTAGACTACAGAGCTTGACGAATATAGCCGAAGCGCATAATTTAAATAGTACATATATGAGAAAGATTTGGTCCTGGTCTCTTGGAACCAGTAAGGTTACAGGTGTCTATACAATTGGTGTAAACGGCAGTAAAGCACTTGTTACAGACATCTGCATACATTTAACAAAATGAAAATAATTCATTTACGGAAAATGTGCGTCAATATGTTAAGTAAGTATACCAACATACTCTATTACATTTTGTTGTTTAAATTTTTAATATTTATTAAAATATTTGTTTTAATTACATACATTTTACATTTATTATGAGTTTGATAATTTATTACCAACAATTTTAAAAACATAATTCAATTTAAATAAAATCATATCTTAGACGTAACCTAGGTACCACCGTTTGAAGACTTAGTCAGAGAAAAAACGACAAAATCAAACCTCCCTGCAAGCAGTAACTTAACCTACTAGACAGGACAAAAAAATGAGAACACAAACTCTTCGGTAACCAAGGAATGTATCTTCAATCATATTAAGTTAACAATTATTACAAATATTTCATTTTAATATGTATATGCTTCTCTAAAAGAAAATCCTTTTACGATATGTTTTTTTTCTAACAGGAAGTCAAATACTTTCGAAATCTTTGTAATGTAAGTGAATTGTGATTATCAGGAATTTGGTTGTATGTACGAACATGGAAATGTAGTAAATATTAAATTTTTAATTCCCCATATGCAATTTCTCACTATTTCTTCATCGTGCAATTCCTAGTTCTACCTAATGATTTTTGCTACTAAATTGATAGATAACTACTAAAACTTTTATTTTTTTAAACCTGCAGAAGGTTTGAATATCTCTTAGTTTATCATGGGTATGTTCCTTCTGCTTTGCGTAATGGGACAGTAATCAACTAGTAGTAGTAGTAATTTGGAAAATTCTGTCGAATTTATTCTAATCTTTAAAGTACATAATAAGTGTATTGCAGCAATACATAACGTGAATCAGTTACATTTATGTAAAGCATTTTTAAATTGCTCGAAATTTTACTTTTATCTTGTTTGTATATCTTAGTTGTATGTTGAGAGTTTTCTTCGATAATAGCGGTGATGTATACTCAGAATTCTTGCCGACAGGTCAAACGGTAAATAAGGAATATTATTTTAATCTTTTGCAGCGTTTAAGAAAGAAAATTCTTAGATTTTTCATGATGATTCACAAGCCCATTATTGTGAACGAATTTTTGACCAAACACTCAAACAAATGCCATCAAGCAACCACATTCACCAGATATAGCTCCAGCAGACTTTTTTCTTTCTCCTAGACCCAAATTACCACACCGATCCTCTGCTTCTCTGTCAGACAGCTCATAAGAGGCAAGCACTGGTGGTTAAGTGCTGTGTTAATTTACATTACTTCTTATCGTATAAAATATATAACTTATCTAGCAGCCCACCCCAGCTTCACACCGTTCGACAAACTTTTAAATTATTTTATAAATATAAACCTATTACCTATCTATTAAAAAAACATTAAGATCCGGTGCGTAGTTTAGAAGATCTACAACGTGCATAGACAGCGGAAAGAGACTTTTTTTAATACTAGGTATTGATTCCCGATAATCTTAAATCACTTACATTAAAAAGATAACACAATTTGATTTGCCTACCAGTAAAGAAAATAAATAATACTATATCTTTAAAATTACTAACTTAATATCATTAAAGAAGTCATGGTTGCCGAAAACTTTGTTTCGTCTGTTTTTCTCTTGACTGGTTAGGGTTGGAAACGGTGGTTGTTTATGGAAGAAATAATAACATTAAATTTAAGTTTAAAATTATTTGTTATAAATAATAAAGCTTGTAATAAATTTAAACTGATGTTTTGATTTAAACATTAAAATGTGTATAAATATTTCACTTGTGCAAGGTAATTAAAAATTACATAGCATAGGAATTACATCCATATACACACATTTATTCCTAGGAAGTTAGTAAAAACTATATTATCTATAAAAGAGTTATCGAAAAATACTTTTTTAAAGTCTGTCTATAACGTGCTTAAAATTCAACTAATTTTGTTTTTGTTAGATGTAATTTAAGACAACATATTTTCATTTAACCATACTGTCCAATTAGTTCAAAAGTTTTAGCTGTTTCTACAACGAATCATTTTTATTTTTACACTTGACAAGAAGGGTGGTCTCATCAGCGAATGAAATCATTATTTAAAAAAGTAACCAACTAAACCAAAAAGGTACCAACAAAGTAAAAGTAAGGACATCTACGTATGTTTGCGAGAGAACTGACAACTGTATTCACAATATTTCTTTATTTCTGTGGTTAGTGTCATTTTGTCTACAAATGTAAAATAAGGCAAAAGATAAAATTTTTAAAATAAGTAATTACATTTGCAGGGGACTCGTTTACAAAAATAACTAGTTCTTTTTTTACTATAATTTTTATTCACAATTAATTGATAAGTTTGAAATAGTACTGATCTAAGCCAAATCGTCATATCGCGAAGGGACTCACGATTGAGCAGGATGGCCGAGCTGTTAGGTTAACTTATTACTTACATGTATTATCTATACAAATTATTATTGAGGATGTCGTTTGACTACTACAATTATTGTCTGTATTGGTTGCCTTGTTTTCGGCGCCACCTGATTGGTTGCTCCTTTACGTCATGTCTATCGTCTGTTTTCTGTGGCGAATATTGGGGACGAGCACGGAGCTGGCTTTTGCTGGCATTCGAGTGAGCGACACGGAAGGCGACGCACGTAAACTAAGCGAATATGCATGTAACTACTAAAACTACAACTAGTAAAATAAGTAGTGGTCCTAAAACTCTACCTTGTGGTACACCGCAGTCATTAAAGCAAATAGTTTAGCATATAGACTTTTTACGGTTTTCATATATGTTTAATATCTCAATACAATGCTTTCTTTTTTCTAAACAGCCTAAAACCCATTCTAATGATTTACCTTCAACATTTCATGTGACACAAAAACAAACCCTTTACTAATATCAAAAACTACAGAAAGATAAGGATACTTTTTATTATTCAGATATTCAGTTACTTTTTGTACTTAGTAAAAATATACATATAATATATACACCTCTGTCTTTTTTAAATCCATATTGTTAATTAAAAAATGGAGTGTACATTTGTAATTTTTTCAAACATTATGTTATCAAAAATCTTAGAAATGATTGGAATTAAAGTTACAGGTCAATAATTGTTCATGTCACCTTTTTTTAAATAATGGCTTGATAATGGATTGCTAAAACGCTCAGGACGTTTCCGTTCCAAAAAATGATAAATTAATAATACGGCAAATACCTAAAGATACAGTTCCGGGAGGTAGGGCATTTTTTGGAATTTTTTTTCCTCTTTTTTCAAATTTCTTACATCTTAGAAATTTTTTGATATATAAAAAAACCTACTCTAGCTTTTATTAACTTCGTTGGTATTTACGTATCTATACGTAATGGAATCTTAAGACGTGAACACTTTAAAGATCGGATTGTACTTATTTTGTTTGATTGTAACTGTAACTTCACACACATACCAAGGGCCGAGATACCCAGATAATTTTTAAAAAAATCTGGTAATCATGATCAGGATCTAGCACAAAACGATAACCAGAGCAGTCCTTTTATACGATAAAACGTTTTTTTTTACTTAATAACTAATTTGTTATTCAAATTTATAGAAAATTATTTTCTGCTTCTTAGCTCTGCTAGATATAAAGATAACTTCGTTTATTTTTGAACTAGCATTTATTTTGAATTGTTTATAACTTGTGAAATTGTTATCAGCTTCTTTTAAAATTTTTCTTTAATCTTTCTTCATAACATTCCGAATCAAATAACTACTTGATCGTAGTTTTCGGAGAATATACAAAAAAAAACATCATAAAAGGTACATGTTGACCAGTTGATTTTGTATCGCATGTTGAAAAAGAAAAAAGCTGTAAAGAAAAAACAATTTATTCAAAACACTTGTACTTTCCATGACGTTTTTTATTTTATTTTTATAGTTTAGCCAACCGGTTTCGCTATATAAGCATAGTCAGGGCTATATGTTATGTAATTATGTATATGATAATTTTATAGCGAAACCGGTTGGCTAAACTATAAAAATAAAACAATGTAGTGTGGAAAGTACCTACTAGTGTACCTACTAGTAATAAATTGTTTAAAGAATGAAATTCCACCAAGCACCGACGATAACAAGTATAAAAACTGTAAAAAAATCTCAAAGTTGTGTGTGATGTAATATGAAAATCATATCACACGCTAGTCGAATGTTTGAAACACCACCAACTCAATTTTGATCCCTAGCAAAATTAAGCTAGCTAGAATTAATGATCTCAAACTAGCAACTTTTTTAACAATCAATTATTTAAAATACACTAACCTGTATTTAATGGTGGATTGTCAGGATCGTCGGCCATGGTGACTTTTACAGGTAATCTAGAAAAACAAAACATTTTTAAATATTTTTATGAAATTTACCAGTTAGTACTCAGAAATATGATTTAAGCTAAGGACATGAATGTTCACAAAGCACAGCAGTCGTTTCTATTCAGTTGTTCCTGCACACCACTTTAAAAAAAATACTCAAGTTATCTTTTCTTATATTACCGATTTATTTTAGGTTTTCCCGTGATTCTCCAAATGCAATGTAACATAGAAATAAATATTCTTATTGACCGAATGAGGGTCAAAACTGTTATAAAAGTGTTTTTTTTTTCTAACATATTCTACCTACTACATTATGATTTAAAGCAAGGTTTTGCCTGTTTCCGAAAAGCCAATCAATTTAAATTCACCATTTGTCTATACATAACAGTTGTTTAACATGAGTTAAATTTAAGAGTCTAAACCGCACCCATGTTAAACGCTGTTGAGTTCTATTTGGTTTAGAAGTCTTATCCGAACTCGTGTCTAACAGCTGTTACGAAAAGATAAATCGAACATTGAAATTGGCGTTTCGGAATGGAGTGGTTTACCGGTAAAATTTTACAAATTTTAAAAGCCAGTTGTGCTTGTGTTATGTTATGTGGTTTTGGATGTGAGCATTTAATTTTTTTTTTACATAAAATTTTGTTAACAAAAAAAAGCGTAGGAGGTAAATCAATAAAGTGGTTAAGAAGCTATTTAGAAAACAGGAAACAGTGTGTTGAAATATCAAGAATTTTTAGGACGAACCATAAAAAGTCTATACTCAAATTATATTGACGGTTATGTTAAATTATAATGACGGTGTACCACTGGTCAGTGTTCTAGGGCCACAAACGGTTTCAATTTACAAATCATAGTTAGACCTGTACAACTAAAATTTAGCCAGTCACTTAACAAAACCGGATTTACTTTTGTGAACAAAACAGATCGCCATTGTTGCCGTTCAACACTTGCAATGCAATGTTATAATACGCGTGGAATCCCTAGTATATATAGAAACACATAAACATCCACCCGATTCCCAGCTGTCAGAAGATCAAATGCTGAAACAGCTAATAATTTTTCCCCCAATATTCCTACCTCCTACATTCCATCTCAAACTAAATCCTACGGAAAGACTGTCAAAATAAGATCGAGATCACCCCCTCTAGGTAAAGGCTATGATCCCAGTGCTCACCAGGTAATTATCAGTTTTTCAGATCTTCCTCATTCTCGTAATGGCTCTGCACTACAAAACATCACCCCTGGTCCACAAAATTATAACTTACTTGTGCCCTTATTCTCCACAGTACTAAGTATAGTATTAACCAGTGGTTTTTGCCCTCTGTCAACCAACTTTGCCCAGAAATTAACCAGCTAAAAGTGAATCAGATACTTAGTCCAACCGAATGTTAGATGCCTACAAAGCAAAAAGTATGAAATTATCAAAATCATTAAAACATATAAATCCTCTGTATTAGCTATCCTAGGACATGGCTTGTTCTAGGTTCACATTATGGATTTCTGGCTATATCTGTTTTCTTGGTGATAAATATGATAAGTATTTTGTTTGGTTTATTTTCGGTTTGGCAATACTCATTAAATCTTCTTAAAAATCTTTACTCCCATTTATCTCTCATTTCAGAGCTGGAACAATTTTTTCAGGTATCACTAAACCTCTCCCTATTTTAGATGACTAATAGTTCTCATCTTCTGTGGGCTGAATCATCACATGATATTGTTTCTTGTCCCTTGTCCCTTCTATTTGTTAATTTTAAAATTTTGATGGTTCTTTTTTAGAAAAATACACATATCAACACCATCTAGGGATATTTTGTATAAAGCTCTTAAACTCAAAAAATACTGTTCAGTTTTAAAATCTTTTGATGAAAAACTATTTTGAAAACCTTTTTGGACGATTCTAAATTTGAATTTGAAAAAAAATAAATAAAAAAAAAAGATTAACGCTGCATAATGTTAGCGAAATCCGAAAGTTTCGTTTGCCAACAGTAGCATTGGGATATTTTTTGTTAATGTTTTAAGTTTCATAACAAGTTATTGATTAATTTAGACTCTAAATTTTAGAGTTATATCAGGCAGTATCAGGCAGTGAAGCAATTTTACAGTGGCAGTACATTATATGTATATGTACGGGGCATTAAATATTTAGTATCATAAACTTAACGAAACTATTATTCTTACAGATTTCCTTAGTCCCCTACAGTCTGTTGCCAATTTCCAAATTTATTCCAAAACTAAACTTTCGGTTATTCTTCAAATGAAAGACACTCTTTATTAATGTCATTCTCAAAACTTACAATTTATTCCTCACTGTCTGTTCTTATTCTTAACCCTGTCATTTTTGCCAAAATTTAAAGGTAACGACATAATAGACCAGCTTGCAAAACTAGTCACTCTAATTCGTACCCTCGATCATTTCCTGCATTCCTACACCATATATTTTTAATTGTAGTAGACATCCAATATCCTTATACAACATACTTCTTAAAAAAATCAAAAACCCACAATACTTGTAATTATAAATTTACAACTATTAATCCTTTGGTAGTAAAACTGCTTAAATATCAAACATATATGTATTATATTAAAATAAGTTTAATTTTATTTTATTAAATTCGATACAGGGATTCTTTTATTAACTGTAAATTTGTTTATTTCTTTTATTAATTTTACTATTTGTACAATCAATGCCACCTAGAGGCGAGTTGCTGAACTAAATAAACAAGCGTAAATAAGTCATTAAAAGTTCTGCTATTCAGATGGCAAAACTAAAAAGTATCACCGCTGTGCCGGTTGGAATGAGGGGTGTTAGGTTATTTTCGTTACGGAATTTCTGGATTTGGTGTCCACGCTAAAGGCCCGCGACAGAAGCTATACAATAGCTTAAACTTAAAATATAACTGATTTTGTATGTGTTTATTTTCTCGTTTCCTTCCAACCCACCATCGTACCTGAATACATTTGAACAATAAATAAATTATTAATAAACCCTTTGCCTCCTTACAGAACTTAGAAGTACCCCCACGTTTTAAGTTTGTTGTCTTTAGTACGAAAACACTTTGTGTTATTATTAACTACAACTGACGATCCTTCAAAGTAATGGTTCCGTGAGCCAGCCAGTTGTTGCCAAATAATTGTAAAAGTGAGTTACAACCTGCCGAATATTTTGTCACTTCGCTGTGTCCCTATAAATAGGGTGCCCTATAAATTTGGTACCCACATCTCCAATACCTAGTTCTATTATTCAGACTGATATACCTTCTGCAAATACTCACTCAGAACCAACAGCGATTACTCGAACCATACTGTAAATGGGAAAAGGGGGAACTAGATACAATTTTACCGGAATACGTAGCAGATACTGGAGAAGCAGAAGACTGTTTTGCTCACTGTATCACACCAACTAATATATCTTTAGTATTGACTGCAGTCATTGACAATATTGCATAACAATGTAACCAAGGTATTGAACTTGAAAAAGAAGGAACTCTTAATTTAACATTTATGTGCATGAACTTTTTAATGGGTTACAATACTAGTCCAGCGTGGGAAAACCTCTTCGGTGTTTGATCTCAACAATGCACTTATTTGTAAAACATACTGTGTAGAACACAAATCACCAAAACGGTGGCACAGGTTGTTTGAGGATCTTCTGGACATCATATTTCTCAATTCATATTCATCATTCAACATTCATGGGCTTATTATGGAACAGACTACTGTTAAATATTTTCGATGTTCGTTACTCAAAGCTTGATGACAATGAAAGATGTTAGTCAGAAAAAAAGACTGCTACTGATATTACTGGTAAGGCAATCGTTCCAAAAGGAGTAAATCCGACTATTCCACTATAAAAGACATACTCTTGACTAACTTGGGTGACTAAGTTCCCCTGTTAGGAAGGTGTGATGTTTGTAGTTTGAAGAAGATTCAGTCAACAACATCTTTTTGTATTTAAATAAAAAAAAAATGTTTCGTTGATTACCACTTGGTTAATCTGTAATGAAAAACCTATTGATTTAATTATTACTCAGTCAATATTGGATCTCTTTCCTATTTTTGTGTCTATCATAATTCCTAAAATTGCGATAACACAAAGTAACTCACAGTACTTTTAGGTCTAGATCTTGGAAATAAAACTTCTAGATGTAATAAAAATCTAAAAAATCTGTTCATTTTGTTTTACCTACTGCTGATTTGGTAAAAAAACACGTTCTCCAGGAAAGGGTTAAGTTTATGAAGGAGGAATTGAGTGTTTGTCTTTATTTTAGATGATATGACACTTCTAAATTCTTACAACAGGTCAATTTCATGTTAGTGTATTTGAGTTCTCTTCTTAGATAGAGAGTGAACTTCAATTAAAAATTAGTGACCAAACCAAAGAAGAAGTAGTAAGGTGGGTGCACAAAATATTTTTTATTTATTAGCGGGACAAATATATAATGACATGATATGAAAAATATTTATTTGCTGAATATGTATATTAGAATGTTGTTACATAAGTATTTGAGCATTCTAGTATGTATATATATATGTCATCGACCACACATCCTAATAGACGCCTATTCTTTATAATTTCGCTTTGAAACAATTCTGGCAAATAGCTGAGGTGCGGGGAAGTGAGGCACTGCTTTCTTATTGGCCCTTGCAATGACAACACGTCATATTCATAAAAAGATATGTAAGATTAGGGATGAGACATATTTAATACAAACAATATGTTTTATCGATATGCTTATTTTTATTTTATAAAGTGCGACATTATAACGGATTACCTATATCGCATTTTATTATTGCACGTCACATCGCAGCTATGCAATTCAACGTCTCAAGGTCACACATTTTTGCGGTTGAGAGTAATATCCGTACTTGAATATATTAGGTCCTTACATCTGAAATTGGCGATTTGTAGGGGAGGAATATAAGTCGAATATATTTAATGTAATTTTTTTATTTAATCAAAGCATGAAGCATCGTTTCCTTTGCATATTTGCCATCTCATAGGCAATTCATTGATCCCTCTACTAAAAAACCATTCGAACGGGAATAAAATCTTTGAACGTGGTTTGGACTTCCCCCTCGAAATTGATTTTTTTCTTTTGCTAAACGTTATTCAAATTTTAAAAAATGGTAATCTGTTGGAGTAGGTTCAGGTGGATGTTTTTTATATTCCAACTGATGCTCTTCTAATTGAGAAGTCGTCTGTTGTGCAGTATGTATTTTAGCCTTGTCATGAAGCAGTAGTGGCGTAAAGTGAATAAAACAATAAAAAGTATCTTCACGCCCATATCCCCGAAGAGGTAGGCAGAGGCATAACCAGGGCACCCACGACTAG
>NJDD01002031.1:363515-375848 GCA_002245505.1 Calephelis nemesis | reverse complement strand
ATAAACAGGGGAGAGACATTAAACAAATAGCAATATTGTTATTGTTTTTCCTATTTTCTTACAATAAATGTTACAGATTAATATCTGTACTTCATTTTCTTTTTTGACACCTTTGCACATGGCTAAGTAACGGTATTCTGTATTTTTTTGTCAAAAAGTTTGACCAGCACAAAATTGCTATTATTCAGTATTTTTTAGGAGAGGTTGAGAGTTAAGTCTCATTTCTAATGTAACTTGGCTTATAAGATAATGATGTATCTATTCTATGAGTTACACACTGGCTTTTCTGTTCTCTATCAGTTGGGCCTTGTTGTGTTTTGCTTTTTTGGTGGGTTACTTGTACTGTTAGTACTACTAGTTACTAGACTGAGTACCGGTACTAATGGCTTAAAGGTTTTATATCGGTGTTGGTTATTAAGTACTGGTACAAGACAGTATATTACTTAACATGTTAGCAGAGTCGCTGCGAAATTCTACCACCCAGTCAGATGACACGGTGTTAGTGACGCTAAGCCTATGCTCACCTTTTACGAGCTACCTGGCAGAACGCAGATGATCTATTCAGCAAAGGAGCCCGGGCCAACACGAGGGATAAAAAGATTGTGTATTACTCCAGGATTCCATAAAACAGACGTGAAATCTTCCACATGCGTGTGCAATAAATTCCAATTGTATGTTAGTCCGTTGTGAGTCTATTACGTTTATTACTATTTATGTTACTATGAGCACTAAAGGACCGCTTCACAGCTGCAGATGTGCACCTTGCTGTAAGAATAAGGAAAGCGACTTTACTCAATGGCAATAGATTGACATATTCCCTTCCACCAAATGAATGTTCTTACGTTGACGATATTAGCCCACAGAAATATCTTACTCCAAAAACCTTCCCTTGCTCTATAAGATGCTAAGTTTGCCATTCCCTTTAAACCGATTCTTTCTCCCAATTCACAAATGAACTCCATAGCGTCGACTTCTTGACTTTCATCAAGTTCGGTCCTTGTCATCAAGTCCTCGACATTAGAAAATATGAAAGGTCTAGTTTAGACAAATCGAATGAGTCCAAACTTGACGAATTTACCAGCAGCAGCACTTTAGAGAAGGGCGTAGGTACGCTACCGAGTAGCGTTGAAAAGCTAAATATAAATAGGTAACTAGACTACGCGGGCGAAGCAGGTAACAGATTTAATAATTTATAAAAATTTCAGTATTTGTGGCGGTCTGGTAGTTTGGAAGTGGTGGCATCAACTCTCTAAGCAAAAGCAGCCAACGGCAGAGTCAAATTTCTAGAAGAGAGTTTGTAGCAGTTGCGTAGCGTGGACTAATATATACGAGGGCAAAGTCGCATCGACGAGGCCCCTTTCCGTTCGTTTCCAAAAGCAACCCAAAAGCTTTATCTGTGACTTATGTTATTACATCATGGTCTCACCAATCATGATTTGACATACCTACTTCACTAATAGTGAAAAAATAATAATAGGAGCATTGCTACGAGAGATGGATAGGAGAGAATTTGAAACAAATACATTTAAAAAAATGTTTTATTTCTATTCTTACTCTCTAGAACAGTACCTACCTAGACATTTTTTAAAAAACCTATTTACATTGTTACAAAAATAATGTTATTCGGCTTTTTGATTTTTAAAAATCCTCTAATAAGGATTTGTAATAGATTTTTGCAGCTAATTCTGCTTCGATTGAAAGTATTGCTCAGTACGTCCTTTGGTATTGCTAAAGAAGACAGTCGTTCCTGCTGCATGCCGTTTCTGAGGTAGTTTTTAATCATTTTAATTTAAAAAAAACTTCTTTCTGCGGAATCTGTACTTACAGGCATACGAGGGTCAAACTGAAAGTTCTTAGAAAATCAAAAACTAAGCATTCTAGCAAGTTATTAGTTTTATTATAACTTTTCAAAATAGCGTCCTCTTACATAAATACATTGCTGCATTCGATGGAACCATTGAAAAAAGCACCTTGCCCACTCGGCCTTAGGAGTCTCTTCGACGGCGTTTTGAAACGCAGCCACTGCTTCTTCGGCGTCCATAAAATGTTTTCCTCGAAGTTTTTCTTTTATTTTCGGGAATAAATAAAAATCGCAGGGTGCGAGGTAGGGGCTATACGGCGGGTGACCCAGTAATTCCATGTCTGAGGTCGCCAAATAGTCGATCGTTTGTCTGGCGGTGTGCGACGAGGCATTGTCGTGATGAAGGAGGTTCCTGCTGCGAGGTCGTTTCTCTCGAACTTTTTCCAAGACAAGTGGCAAACAGTTGTTAGTGTACCACTCTACATTAACCGTTTTCTGATCCTCTAAGACAACTGTCGCGGGTAATGACCTGTCTTTCCGAAGAACGAGGCCACCATCTTTTTTCCAACACTTCGACCTCTCTTCACTTTAGTTGGCAACTCTTCGGAAGGAAACACCCACTGAGCAGACTGTCTTTTGGTTTCCGGATCATAACAGTAAATCCAGCTTTCGTCACCCGTTAGTATGTCGAACACAGCATTTGAGTCACCTCCGTTAAATTTTTGGATCATTTCTCGGCACCAATATCAACACGGCGGAGTTTTTGAGCCTCGGTCAAATTATGCGGTATCCAGCGGGCACAAAGCTTCCTGACCGCTAAATGTTCATGGAGGATTTTGTGCACTTGACTCATACCTATGCCTAGACTTGTCCGAATCTGCTGATAGGTCACTCTTTTGTCAGTCTCTATCATACGCCGCACAACACTGATATTGTCTTCAGTCGTCGCTGTAGAAGGCCCTCCCTCACGCAAATCATCGGTGAGATTAGTTCGACCACGTTTGAATTCATTAAACCAGTTGTAAACTGTGGCACGAGATGGGGCTTCATCGTGAAAAGCCAATCGAAGTCTATCATAACTTTCTTGTTGACTTATATGACATCGAAAGTCATAAAAAATCATTGCACGAAAATTTTCTCGGCTTAAATTCATTCTGACGTGCACAGACAATTTTCAATTTGCCGCCAACTCGCAAAACAAATGACAAATGAATGAAATGTATACTCAATATTATTGGTAAAGAGTTCTATTTTCAAAATTTAAACTTATTTTTTTAATATAATGCTTTTAAGTTGCCAGTTCTAAAAACTTTCAGTTTGGCCCTCGTAGTCAACATAATTTGTTTAGTATATTTCAGTTACAGAAGAGTGAGGCCAATATTTTTCAGGATTTTATTTAATTTATAAATAAAGATTTTAAAGTAAGTTTTAAGGTAGTGGCGAGGCCGTGGGCGAAGGTCCACTTTGCCTAGCTACGCCACTGGTTTGTAGAACCTAAATCCAAAGTATTAGGTAGTAGAAATACGTCCTGCTTGGCAAGATTATGAAGCTAAAGCTGGCGTCAATGTAGCTCAGTACGTACATCTGGATACTGGGCTTCCTAACCACGTAGCTAGAAGACGTAGATAGATAGAGATCGCGTCAAACTTCTAGTCCGCTCTGAAGCTGCAACGCACAATTCATAAGTTTTATCTTATACCTACCTATAGTTACATATCTTATAAGTAACTTCACAATGCCAACTCTTCGTGATATATTTAAAATTATAACTCACTTTTTATTTTTTAACTAGCCGACCCGGTGAACCTCGGGTCGGTCGGGTCGAAACTGTCGGGGGACTTAGCGTAAAAATTCAAAATCAGAAAAATCTTTATTCACGTGGACCGTACAAGTGGTAGGTACTTGTGCGCGTCGTCATTTTTAATAAACTACCACCGGATCGGAATCGCGGCCACACACTGAGAAGATCCGGACATATGTGTGTATATGTAAGCAGGTATGACCTGTACGTTCAATGTACATTCTGGATGTCAAGTTATTTGATTACTTTATACCGAGTATCGTCATGACTATAACAGTCTGTAATTTCTAAACTGCAAAACTTATGACATGGAAAAAATTACGAGACAATTATGAACAAGGAATATAAATACTTTTTAGCAAGAGATTGTGAAGCACATGACACAAAACAAAAAAAAAGAATGAATGAAATTGGACTAGGTAGTTACATGTGAATAAAATACACATCTACCTATGTTTTGACTTTTACCTCTACCACCGGAACCTCTAGTGATCACGATAAAGTATCTAAGTATCTATAATCAAAATTTCGTTCAATAGATCCAAATGTTTATTTTTTAATGAAACTCTGACAAAACCCATGTATAACGTAGCCAATAATCATCTCGATTACGACAGCTTTCAAACGATAATATCCGCATCGTAATCGGTCAAACCGTTCAAAAGTTATTGCCACAGACATACCTACCCAGTCAACAGTCCACGCATAAGCGATTTTGCCGCCCAATTGTCCACACACACACACGTTTTGCGAAAAATGGCGGGAAATCGGAAAAACGACGATATCTTTCGATTTATGTATTAAAAACATATAAATGTATATATTTTTAGGATCCCTGAGAATTCGGCTACCTAATAACGTAAAAATGTGTATGTTTAACCCCAAAACCATTTGCAACGAACAAAATGCAAAAAAAATTCCGTGTTTTTTCCCAAGAAAAACATTTCTTATGAAAAACAAACGAATTTTATTTACCTTCTAAATACTTTAATCGAAAGAACATGAAACATTTAACAAAATGCAATTACAAAAACAACAATGTCCATGCAAATATTTTACCACACAAGCTCGGTACTCGGTACTACAAAAAGGCCGACTTTAGAAATTTTACACAAGCTTGTTGTAAGTTCTGAGAAGTAGTTTGTTTGTTTTATTCTATTTAATGTTTGTTCTTCTCAGTAAAAGCGTTCACAGATGTTAAAATAGGTTTGGTAAATTTAAGTACTTAAAACAAGATAATAAAACGGGTGGTAAAACGGCTAAAATCTGATATAATTTTTTTTTTTCAAAATGTTCCGAATATGTACTTGATAAAAATTTAAATTTAGAATTATGATTATATTTGCTAATTAAAAAAAATATGAAATTAGCTATTTCTCACAAACGAATTCTCTATAGAATTAAATTTTTGCATGTTCCAAAAAGTGTCACGTGACATTTAATCTCTTATTATCCCTTATTATGGAGTATTTAGTGGAAGAAACTCATAAAGCTTATATGTTTTATCTGTAGATATGTCATATAAACGTATTACCAATGTTATTTACAAGAATAATTTATTATATTTTATTATATACTTAATTAGAAATAGTTAAAATCGAGCGGGCCGTTACGTCACAAGTACATACATGACCGACTTAAATATCGCTAAATTTTATCTAAAACTAGTTAAATGATGTGTAGTGTTTTATAAAATTGTTTATCACTTACCAAAATATAATTTTAACACTTAACTAACACATTTTCACATCACTCTTTGTTTTCAAGTCACTAACCGACAACATACTCGAAAAAAGCGCAACGGATGAATAAGTCATGCCCACTCAACTCGTTCCGAAAATTTTTTTACCATGTTGACACACTTCAAACTTTTTAATACGACAGGTTGTATAGTCACACACAAAAAAAAAATATTTGGATACACGAAGTTTACTTGAACAAACTTGAATTAAGAATGGAGCGCGGCAGACGGCACCCGAAATGGGCTGCGCTAATCGGGCGAACCTTTTTAGACACCCTTTTTGGGCTTCAGACTGTTGAACGGCTACGTACAAACGTTTTCCGTTGGGTGTGATAAAATCCCTCATTTTGCCACTGACAAACACACATAAATCAAACTAGCAACACATCTCTTCTATGATGTGCTTTAAAAGAACTGCAAAGATCACGAAACATACACAATACCGTAAGTTCAAAACTATTATCTATCAGCCACCTCACTCCTCCAGCCTCACATTTAAGTTCATCGGGTCCTTGTCATCAAGTCATCGTCAACAGAAAACATCTATTTAAGGCGAAACGAATGAGTCGAAACTCAATGATTTTAACAATAGACATTCCAGAGTTACTATCTATTCTATCTTCGAGCTCCATCATCAGAATTCAGGCCTAGGGGGTAACCATAAGCTCTTAAAACAGTACTATTTCAATAATACTAATATTGTCAGTCGAGAAAGACCACCTTATGACGTATACCATAAAGTTGCTTCTAAAGGCAGACATTTAGCAAGATGGAAAAAATACTGCTTTAAGCGTTCATGGTAGGGCCCCTGCTCAGTTGTACCGGAGTTCGTTAGTATTTTAACTGTAAAGTCTCAAATAACATTTAAACTGATATAAATACCAATAATGTATCTTCATCTCCATACCGATGCTTGCAAATGAGCTGACGACTTACGTCTTCTATCTTTGAGCTCCACCTTTTTAGGTCTGTAAGGGCTCACATATGCTTAGAAGTGAAATAAATATCTATAGTGAGTCTAATATCCATTCCGATAAAACTGCAAATAAGTTGATGACATTGAATACCTAGACAGATCTCCATAAACTTTAACTAAGAATCATCCCGATCACGTCAGCTTTCAAACGAAAAATCGCAATAAAATACGTCTATCCGCTAAGGAGCTACGATGCCTCACACAGACACGTCGAACTCATAACAGCCCTCGTATTGTGTCGGGGGTTAAAAAAGTACCAACTTATTTTACCACATTGCAATGTGCAAATATTTTAATAGTTAAACAATTTTGTAATTAAGTACTTACGTGTTATGCAACTTAACAATTGATAACAACAAATTTATATTGTGATTAATTTTTACTTTATCATAAAGCTTTCGTTATTTTTTATGCGATAAAGTGAATAAGAATTTTACGTTAATATAAACTATGTATATAGTTTATAAATTAATTTATATGAATAATTAAGTAGGTACCTGAAATCCCTACTAAAAAAAGCGAACAAAAATAAATAACGAAATATAGGCGACTACTTCAATACGAAAACTAGCATAGCAACTACTGCGACGTGAATCATCACGTGTTCAGAGTGGACAAGAAGTTTGGCGCGAACTCTCTAGTAGGGCTACTCTTGAATATTGATTTCATGCAAATTGGAAATTTGAATCGGATTTGTCATTTTAGGTACAATGGAACACAGTAATAACGGATGATCAACATTAAAGTTACAACAGAATTCAATGGATCGGATAAAATCATCTATTGTTTATTATTAATTAAACTTTAATAATTCGCTAGTATTATGTTCAAGAGTACCTAAAGTGACAGATCCGATTCCAATTTCAAATATTGCGTTTATCGAGATTCAAGAGTAACCCAACAGGAGTACTTACAGATAAAATCGTATCGCCATTTGGCTACGGTACTACGAATAAAACAACTCACTTTAATAAAAATATATTAAAGACAAATCTTAGACACATCAACTTAACACTACGATAACAGTCAAGTAAGTATAAAAATATGTATATTTAATTTAAAATAAAAAATCGGAAAATACCTGTACTTTTCAAAAGAAAGTTGTAGGTAGTGACATTTATAGACACTAACCGCTCCTGGTTGATACCATAGTAAACAGAGGACAGTAAATCATCTATGTGTAAGTAAGGGCCGGGTGTAGTGTACAAAATATATACACGCACACATTAGCAAAATATGTCGCTTGATATTTTTATAGCTACGTCAAAAAATTAATACTTAATTATAGATCGTTTAAATGATTACTGAAATGACGCGCCTGACCATCACATTTAAACATGCCAGTATATATATAACATGTACGCAATATACATATAAACGCTTCTGCCCTTGGACATTCAGGTACCTGATACATAATAACGACTTTCTTTGGGTTAATTATTCAACTAATTTATTTAATGGCTAGCACGAAAAAGAGCACACATCTTCAATACATCAGAGCGATAATAGACATCAGAGCGATCTGTACACTGTAAATTGCAATTCTTGCTCATGCTGGTACACTAGACACTAGTGATGTAACGAATGTTGAATTTTTCACATTCGCGAATGCGAATGCGATTGCGAATATTTGTCTTCAGCATTCGCGAATACGAATGCGAATATTTTAAAATTTCAAAAAAACGCGAATAAAATGTTTGACAGGTTTGATGTTTCGTGTCGGCCATATATAATTTGAACATAGCCGAGCTGTTATTAGTTAATTGAATGAATTTAGTCACAGAAAGTTCATTCTAAAGGTTTTGTATTGTTTTGAGGTTAGTTTTATGTTATTTTTCAAAATTAACTGATATTTAAGGGACGAAAGAGCATTTCCGCTCACAAGTGTCGCCTATGAAATAGTTTTTAGTGGAGCTGGAATATTTTACATACCTTACCGAAATGCATGCACGGAGAAAGAGCCTCCAAACTTTTATTTTTAAAATTTAACATCCCATTTCTTCAATTTAATTACTAAGTATAAAAAAAATACAACAACTTCAATAACGAAATAGTCAACATGTTATTAGAGAAACTATATTTTGTGTACCTTCTTGTTTACTTATATATCATTATTTTTATATATAAATAAATAACTTGCAATTGAAACCAAATGGTAACATAACATGTATTGCAAACTTTAGTTTAAAATAAAAAAGTATTCGTTGTTTTGTTTTTAAAGTTTATATTTCATTTCTCAGATACATAAAGTGCTATGAAAAAATATTCTTTTAAAGCCAATGGTTATTAATACTTAACACATCAGATATTTAAAGTTTAATAATTTTGTTTTAAGCAATCGTTTAGTTTTCAGTAAATAGAAATGGTAAACGTTATTTAAAATAGTAGTAAAGTAATAATATACTACTAAATAAATACAAACCTAGTTATAACAAGGCTGATTAATGTTAGGTTTCTTTTCTTAATAAATGAGACTTAAATTTAGAATGTAGAAGTATGATTTAAAAATAATATCTAAGTGTTATCTATTGTATTTTATTTCATATCCATGCATATAATTTCATTTTTGATTATTAAAAACATTCGCTAAATATTCACATAATTTTCGCGAATGCGAATGCGAATACGAATATTGAAAAACATGCGGATATTCGCGAATGCGAATGCGAATATCCGTTACAACACTAGTAAGGAGGTGGTACCAATCCGGGTGAGTCGTTGCGAAACTCTACATAATAGTGTTCATAAACTTCAAAACGAATGACTTACGAGTTGAGTTTTAAGATGGTTCCATTGTTAACGTGGAAGAGCTGCTTTGGTGGGCCATACTGGGCGTAAATTTAACAATGGAATTTTGTAACTGATAGTTTATTTTATGGATTCGTAAAAGGAATGATGTAAATTAGGCCAAAAACATTTTTTTGATAATTACATTACTGAGTGCAAATCACTTCTCTGGTATCTTTTTATGTGTGTTCGTAAATGCCCCAGAGAGAGACCTACAACACTATTGTGTATGTTTCTCTTATTACCTGACGAGAAGAATAGTTATTTGTTTTCTCACATAAAATATTTGGTATAAGCGGTACTAAAGTTTTATTTCAGTTTCATTACTTTGACGATATTAATTTTAAGGATAGGACTAATTTTATATTTCATCTATCTGTATCTATACATGATACATATATGATATAATTGTAGGATAATACAAAAATAAAATTAAAAAATATTAGCCCAGAGAAATCCTACATGTTATGTAGTTAACCATCTCTAATTCGTTAGTTTTAAAAAATCCGCATTGAAATAGATCCATCCGTCCAATAGTTATAACGTCACAGACAGACAGACACAGACACTTAAACCCCAGAATGTAATAGGATTGCCTTCGGAATAGGATTCGATAGGATTTGCTTTTGGAATCGGGATTGGTCCCGAGCAAGGCTTTTTGCTATAGAATTGAAAATGTACATTTTTTATTGTTTTCCGACGCGGAGATCGAACCCGGGACCTCGAGAAGTCAAGTGCGATGCCGGACCGCTAGACCACAAAAAGTAAATCTGTTAACATTAAAAAAAAAACAATTATTACTAGGGTTTTTTAAAACTGTGATGTCGGTTTGTCCGTTCATTTTTCAGGCAAAAACTAATTAAATTATTTTTTACCCAATTTTGTGTAATGGTAACTTACAGGCCCAGTCAAAATTTATGATACCTTTTCCTTCGGGAATATATATATATACATCACGAAAAGGCACTTCAACGTCTGTACGAATTTGCGGACAACGACTAGTGTTCTATCAGCTGAATAGAAGTGAAGGTGTTGATTGGAGAAATATTTAATTGATAACATTCATCTAGTTGTAAAACTCGTCTTTTTAAATGGCTTACCCTTGAACTTTTTGTTGTGGTATTTTTTGTATGAACGTTTTTTGTATGAGCGGTTTGTTATGCAATTAGCGTTATGCAAATTTTTTCGTTTGTTAAAAGACAAAGAAATGTTTTTCATAATCCCTCGTTAAATATTACACAAATATGTTAATCAAACAAATTAAATGCGACAAATGTGTGAACAGATTTTTATCGCTTTAATCTGATGTTTGAAAATTACAACACATTATTTTACGCTTTCGATCCTAAGTTGTGGCACAGTACAAATATGAAACAGCTTACCGTCACTAACACCGTGAGATCTGACTAGGTGGTAGAGTTTCGCAGCGGCTCAACGAGAAGCCTATGCTCGCCTTTTACGAGGTGCCTGGCAGGAAAGCTATGGTCTATTCTGCAAATGACCCCGGACCAACACTTGAAATTTTGTGACTAAATGAAAAAATTGAGAACAATTGACATTGTTTTTAAATGTTTGCTATTTGTTTATGGCGTCATTCGAGTTTCTTTATTGATCTAGCTGTAAAAGATAAAAAAAAGTCTAAAATTCCATCGCTACTATGTTAATGTTTTTTTTATGACATTGGAAGGCAAACAAGCAGATGGATTTCCTGATGGTAAGAAATTCCCGCCGCCTAGAGACACCAAAGGTGGTAATGGTACGTTGCCAACCAGAGGCCGGGATGTTAGGCCTCGAGCAAAATGTTCGAAGGGTTTTTTTTTCGTTTAGGATTATTTTTTAACAAACCCACAGTGAGAAAGTGTCGAACTTGGTCTCTTATAGACTCAATTCAAAACTCGAGCTGTACACTGTACATAGTCCGGTGAAGTTGTAAAAACCTCGCGGTTAGCAACATATTAGCCGTTTCAAAAAAAAACTCGACCTGTTTTTTGTAAATACATACGTACATGTCCCTTACGGGGTAGGCAGAGAGTTTAAAGTGCCAAACCTCTCGATACTGGCATACCTGCCTGGCTACCATCGCATTCATTATCATCCTTTTCATACAAACAAGCCGGTCTTAAAGACTCTTGACACCACCTTCGGATAACACTCGACCGAATTGATCGTGGAATGTCAACCTAGGTCTCCATGAGTACCGCATTGTAAATCTTTATTTGTATGTTTTGTAAAAAAACATTATAAAGTGAAACGTGCCCGGTTGGCGATAGGCTTGCCACCTATCACATTATGGGACTTAGTATCTTCGGCTAGTCGTGGGTGCCCTGGTTGTGCCTCTGCCTACCTCTTTGGGGATATGGGCGTGAAGATACTTTTTTATAAAGTGTGTTTTTCATATTACGTAAGTAATAAGTACGTGAGTAATAAGTAATCTATAAAACAGAATAACCTTAATACGACAAAACTATTTCATTTATTCATTCGTTTTAACAATTTTAACAATTACAAATAAAGATTGAAGCGTATACTATTTAGAGAGAAAACTTAGTTTGAGAATTGAGAAGTAAAAACATAATGTTGGATACATATGAATCGGGGACATAACATTTTGTTTCCCTGAAAATGGGGGAAAAAGTATAAATTAATGACGTTTTTTATGATTTTGGAAGACAAACAAGCAGACGGATGTACTGATGGTAAGAAATTCACGTCACCTAGAGACACTGAAGGTGGTAATGGTGCCTTGCCAACCTGAGGTCGGGATGATAGGCCTCGAAAAAAGTAAGTGAAAAAAACGTTATAGTCCGGCGAGTCGCTGGTAAACTCTACCTATTTTGATGTCACGGCGATAGTAACGGTAAGCGTATGCTCGCCTTATACAAGCTGCCTGGTAAGAAGGCAGACGGTCTATTCTGCAAAGGATCCCGGACTTACACGAAGAAAACTGGGAACAAAGTTAGTTTGTACAAAAGGCGATCTTTATACCTTTTTTTTATTTATGATATTGGAAGGCAAACAAGCAGACGGATTTCCTGATGTTAAGAAATACACGCCGCCTAGAGACACCAAAGGTGGTAATAGTGCGTTGCCAACCTGAGGCTGGGATGTTAGGCCTCGAACAAAAGTAAGTTTACCGGCTACCTTACCCTCCGAACCGGAACACGTCGTGACGTTATGGCGACAGGAATAGGTAAGGCGGTGGTGCCAATCCGGACGAGTCGCTGCTA
>NJDD01002031.1:319155-344102 GCA_002245505.1 Calephelis nemesis | reverse complement strand
TTTCATGAAAATCGTTGGAGCCGATTCCGAGATTCCAATTATATATATACAAGAATTGCTCGTTTAAAGGTATAAGATTTATATTCGGGTTTATTTATGGTTTCTTTAGTTACTTCGTTTTGTGTAGTTAGGTTTAACAAATAACGGTTAGTAATTAAGTATAAACGGCACATACATAGACAGTTACTTTCCCCAATTATGATTCGCACAAATATTCTAAACTGTTGTTTGGGCTCCTTCTCTTTCATTGATGGGTTTTAAGTTTTTGCCAGAATACCTAACGGCAAATGAAGGCGTTACTTTGCGGAAATCCATACTTAAATCTAAATAAAATTATTTAATTTGCAATTTTCCGCCAAAAAATGTGTATACGTATTATGGCGTAACAAAACAGACAAAATAGTGCGCTAAGAATGAATTGGACTTACCGGAAGCTATATTTGGGAGCTGGATATATTTGGGAGTTTTAGCTTATCTAAGCTAACTACCATATCCTCAATGGCAAGAACTGACGTTAAAAAAAAAGTATCCTCACGCCCATATCCCCGAAGGGTTAGGCAGAGGCACAACTAATGCACCCGCGACTAGCCGAAGACACTAAGTCCCACAATGTGATAGGTGGCAAAGCCTATCGCCTACCGGGCACGTATCCAATCCCGAGCAACATTTTTTTTAGAAAATTGGAAATACCAAATTTTCTTTTTGTTGCCCGACCCAGAATTCGAACCCGGGACCTCATGCATCAAGTCCAACACCTGAACCGCTAGGCCACAGATACAGTAGGTACACTATATTAAACTAAAATAGGCATTATACTCTTACAGGGAAAGGATATTAATACTTTCTTATAAAAGTACTAGCTCGGGCAATAGTTACCAGCACGGTAAATGGTCCCACAGGATCATTTTTTCGGGATAGAAACTATTCTGTGTTAATCCAAGTTACCCTCTATGTGTGTGCTAAATTTCATAAAAATCGTTTGAATTGTTTTTGCGTGAAGGAGTAACAAACAAACTTATTATACTTTCGCATTTATAATATTAGTAGAATTTTAGTATTAAATTTGTCGCCTCTGTGGTTAAGCGGTTCAGGTGTTGAATTTGACTTCATGAGGTACTGGGATCGTTTCCCGGATCGGGCAACAAAAAGGAAATGCGGTTTATTTCAATTTTCTAATTAAAACAAACTTTGCTTAGGATTGGAATTTGTGTATTATGCCTGGTTGTCGATAGGCTTGCTTTTATTATATTACTTTGTGGGACTTGTGTCTTCGGCTGGTCGTGGGTGCCCTGGTTGTGTTTCTGTCTACATCTTCGGGGATATGGGCATGAAGATATTTTTTTCTTATTAAATTTATTTTAGTAGTTCTTTATTGAAGGACAAAAAATATTTTTAAAATGCCGTAGTTGGCAGCAGTCTCTGGAAGTGGTCACGTATAACATTTGTTATTACAATGGAGTTAGTTAAGTGTCTCCCTTTAGTTGAGTGTTGTCCCCTAGCCCTTATTTGTTGAGAACTGCCTTCACTAGACAAAAGTTTGTCCGTACTTTATCTTCCATTTATTATTATAATTATGTTGGTTTTGTATTTGGACTCTTAACGTTTTATGATGATGATCTTTCTGGTTTTTTGGTGATGGATGACAAAGAGCGCCACAAGTCACGGTCACCAGCCGCTTGTATCCAATTACTTGTATTAAGTACCTACACATAACTTCGAAACTACTAGTCGGATCATGATAAATCTTTTTTTTTATCTTTCAAAAAAACATCAAAATTTGTTAGCTATTGACCGAGTAATCGCGTAACAAACCTACAAAAAAAATACAGTGGAATTGAAAACTTCTTCCTTTCTTGGGTTCGGTTAAAAATTGGTCCGTCCGTTCACACGCGATATGGTAACCAAGGGAAATGGGGATTCATTTATATGTATAAAATCCCCATTCCCCATTTCGCGTGGTCATCGCATCAGGCCTTAACGGATGGAATGATATTGCTAATTCTTTTTTATGTTGGTTATTGTCAGGAGAAGGAACGTTTTTTATGAAAAGGAAGACCGGGATAATTTTAGGAAAAGTGGGAAAACAATCACTAAATACGTACAAACTGTTTGTAGCTGTTAATGCTGTTAATGACAAGCGATACGAAGTTCGCCGGCTCGGTCGGTTTTGTTTAAAGAAATGAAGACGCCGCGCCGTCCTGTCCAACCATGAATTTTTTTTCCGATTTTACGTGGAATTGAGATTCCGAAACATCATTTAAGAGTAAAACTGAAAAAAAAAACGAATTCGATTTAAATCATCTATGTACATAAAAATTTAGTATTTTCCTCAATTTCCTTGGGATTCCACTATCAGATCTAGATTTGGTGGCAGTCGGACCACCACGAAAGTACTCTTTCAAATACAAAAAATAATTTAAAAAATAAGGTCAGAAATGACGGCAAAATCGATTACTATACAAAAAAAATAAAGGAATCAAACATATACGAGTATTTTGTGTATACCTACACCTTCTCCTTTTTTGAAGTCGGTTTAAAACTAGACGTATCTGTATAATATCATTACCAAGCCACAAAAATAAGACAAGGGGTCTTTGGCTACCCATCTAACTTTATAGTTATTGATTGTTTTCGAGGGTCGTAATTATTGCCCCCAGGCCAGTGCGCTTTCCTCCATACTGACATTTTGGGGAATTAGTATTGGCGTTGGGATGTGACGACCCAATCGCCCACTAGTGGATTAATCAAATATATTTAAGTATTGCTTTTGCAAGTTCACTTAGTTACCCTAGTCTGTGGAATCCTGTCTTATATCTAACCGAGTTCAAAAAAACGTGAAGGTTCTTCTCGAGGACTTCAAACATATTAGTAATTGGCACATATAAATAATAGGTAGTACCTATAAAGTAATATTTAATCTTTATTATTTTTTTACTTTTTAGTTTTGAAGTCGGTTTCTATGAATAAATGTTGACTAAAGTTCTCCAAGGTTTAAGTTGACGTTATCGTTTTAAAGATACTGTGTGTTGGTCCTGCCCGTATTGGTTTGGGTGCCAGGCGGCTCGTAAGATGCGAGCATAGGTTAAAAATGTCAGCACCAATAATACCACTGGTGATGGAGTGCTGTGCAGCAACTTGTTCGGATTGACCGCCTTACCTATTTCTTCCACCATAATGATAGTGTCATATTTCGGTCCGGAGGGTAGGGTAACCGGTAGACTTGCACAATAGGCCTAACGTTTCCGCTGCAGGACAGAGACTGTACATCTGTACCAAGTATTATACTGTAGGTACGTTTATTTTAATTGATTTCTGCAATGTTTTTGACCCGATTTTTAAAACTCTTTTTTTTTGTTTAAAAGAGCACACTTTCGAAACCTTCCCTTTCTATTGCCCACCGAGTTTGGGTCTGATGATGGAATCATCTTGGAAATCGACAAAAATACTTACGTTTTGTGTACGTAGATGATTCAGTTATTGAAGTCGATGTTGGTGTTTTGCAGCTGATCTAATTATTTACGGACATAGTAAAGCTAAGGTAATCGCCTCTGTGGTCTAGATGTCCAGCGTCGGACTTAACTTGTTCAGATCGCGGGTTCGATCCCCGGGTCGGGCAACAGAAATATTTGAAAATGTATATTTTCAATATCCTAATCAAAATAATTTTGTTTTGGGATTGGATATGTGCCCGGTTGGTCTCTGGCCGTCTTGGGGATATGGGCGAGAAGATACTTACTTTTGGTAAAGGCTTTTCTGTAAACTTGTTTTTAAGAATGTGCAGTCAAAATTAATTTCTGTAACGTCTTAATCAAATCGAGATTTTATGTTCAAGAAAATGATATTAAACTCTGACTGCCTTATGAATAAACAAAGGCTAAAGTGAGAGTAAAGTTAAGTTGATAGAGTCTGTATCACAGTGTAATAAAGACTATAATACCAGTTTGAATCATGGAGTACTTTAGTTTATGTTTGTAATAAAACGGACACGGCACTTCCAAATCCTGATGACCCTTCACTTATCTGTTGATTATTTACAAATAACCATGTTAAATCTTACTTGTACTTAAGAATTAAGATATTTTTGTAGGCCACATAACTGTATTTAAGATTTGGACACAAATGAGGCGAAGAAAGTAGCTTTATATGTTAAATCTCTTTATACGCAACTAGCTGTTTCCCGTGGCTATGCTAATGTGGTAGTTAATATATTTACTGATTTTTTTAGTTAATTTTACAGCCCATTAATAAGGACTTTTATACAAATTTTCAACCCCACCCTCTTAGGGGTAGAATTTCCAGAAACGCTTAAATACGTATGTAATAATTTTTAAATAAGTACCCCAAGAATAAAGTTTCATGTTTCTAACTATAAAAAATGACGATTTTTCATACAAACTTTCAATCCCTATTTCACCCCCTTGGGGTAGAATTTCCAGAAACACTAAAACACGTATCTCCTCATTTTTATTAAGTAGCCCAAAAATAAAGTTTCGTGTTTCTAACTTCGAAAAATTACGATTTTCCATTCAAACTTTCAACCCCTTTTTCACCCCCTTGGGATAGAATTTCCAGAAACACTAAAATACGTATCTACTCATTTTTATTAAGTAGCCCAAAAATAAAGTTTCATATTTCTAACTTGAAAAACGAAGGTCTTCCATACAAATTCTCAATCCCTCTTAGGGGTAGAATTTCCAAAATTCCGTCCTTAGTGGGTGTCTACTCAATAACATGACCCTACTCACCAAATTTCACGGCTAAAACTTTTACAGTTTTTGCTCAGCGATGATGCATCAGTCAGGACATGTTATTTTATATGTATGGATGAAAAGAGTGTAATGTGAGAACCATTACTGTAAAAATATAATCTGATAATGCAAAGTTAAAACAACAAAGCACGTTATCTAAATTAATCAGTTCACACCCATGCCCTTTGTTTCTTTCGGGCCTTATTACAAGCGGATCTTGAGACGAGACTACCAGCCAGTTTCCGAAACGCTAATCAATTTTAATCTACGATTTGTCTCATCACAGCTGTTTAAAGTGAGTTCTATTTAGGGTTCCACCTGACCACCGACCTGACTATCATGTAACTTGAAAGAGGCAAGCATGCTATGTTCTAGATATTTAGTTTTTCATGGTATTGGAAAGCAAACAAGCAGACGGATTTCCTGGTGGTAAGAAATTCACGCCGCATAGACACCAAAGGGGGTAAAGGTGCGTTGCTAACCTGAGGCCGGGATGTTAGACCGTGAGCATAAGTAAGTTCACCGGCTACCTTATCCTCCGAAGCGGAACACATCAGTGTCAAGCACTGACGTTATGGCTGCAGGAATAGGTAAGACGGTGGTACCAATCCGGCAAGGCGCTGCGAAACTCCGCCACATACTCATATGTCACGGTGTTAGTTATGGTAACCCTATGCTCGCCTTTTACGAGCTGCCTGGCAGGAAGGCCGAATAGATGTTCTATTCTGCAAAGGCGCCCAGACCAATACGGGGAATGCTCGTTACTTATATACGTCAGTTGTTGACATAGTTATGGTGTTCATTGAATTAGGTGGTAAATGTGCGACGGCTTGTCCGATACCTTCGCTGTCATGCCGTAAACTAGTGCTTACCATTGTCATGTTACCTTTTCATTGCGGCAGAAGCTCACCGTTTTCATCATCATATCATCATGAGAAGCGCCCGAATTATGGCAGCGAAATTAAGGCAGTGGTAGCAAGCCGAACTCTTAACGACCCTACCAGTGGTAGATAAAATTGGTGCGTCTGTTGTACGTACTTACGTATGAATGCAAATATCGTACATATACCAAAATAACATTTTTTACAATTTTTGTCTGTGATTGTTCCGGCTAGTCTCTGAATCAGCTGGTCTTGGGACACCGGTACCGGTGTAGCCGGTACACTTACTTTCCTGGAGGCCTATCGTCCCTGTTTCAGGTTGGCAACGCACCTTTACCACCTTTGGTGTTTCTAGGCGGCGTAAATTTCCTACCATCAGGAAATCTGTCTGCTTGTCTTCCAATATCTTAAAAAAAACATAAAATGCATTTATCGATTTGATCAAAATCGGTCCAGCGGTTTTGTTGTGAAGCGTAACAGACAGACCCTCGCATTATAATATACTAGCTGCGCCCCGCGGTTTCACCCGCGTAAGTCCCAATCCCGCGGGAACTCCGGGATAAAAAGTAGCCTATATGTTATTCTGGGTCTTCAGCTACCTACATACCAAATTTCATCGTAATCGGCTTTGTAGTTTTTGCGTGAAAGAGTAACAAACATCCATACATCCATACATACAAACTTTCGCATTTATAATATTAATAGGATTTTTGGATGAATGCTAAGAAGCTGACGAATTTTGTAATAATAATATAATTACACGTCGTCTATAAAATATGTTATGTATGTTAAGCTTCTTACTTACCTACTACTGGGCTATGGGGTCAGCGCATACTTATCTACTTCATACAAATGCGTCAGTTGTCACTTAAAGAATGCAGAAAAATAAATGAAATCATTTATGCGATGTAAAACTACAAAAAACCTTTTCGAATTCTTAACCGGAAATATTTTGATTCCGGTAGATTTTCGGTAAAAATTGATTTTTAAATTAAATTGAATTATTTTCATAGGTTTTTTTTATGTATGATTATTCCTTGTGTTGGTCTGGACACGCCGAGTAAAATGGATCTTCTGCCTCTCTGCCACTCAGCTTGATATAGGCGAGCACTGGTTAAAATATAGATCATCAGCATCATCTTGCCCGAGTAGGGACCTAATGCCTAACTTATTGTTGCCTTTGTCGTGCCTCACTTTGTCGTGTTCCGGTCTAGATGGTGGGGTAGCCGGTAGACTTGCACAATAGGCCTAACGTTTCGGCCACATGATAGCGACGCACCCGCAACATCTATGGTGTCTATAGGCCACGGTTATCTCTTACCTCAGGAGAGTCGTGTGCTTGTTCGCTGACCTCTCACATAAAAAAATATTCCTGGGATATGATCATCAGATCCAGACAGTCAGTGTGAAGAACGCTCTTTCAAATGATGAAAAAATTAAAATTTTGTTTAAATGGTGGTACAAGAAGGAAGATTAGTTATATAGTCCTGGTTGTCGGGTAGTTTATTTGCCGTTTCTTCCCCTGTCTGGCTAGGTTTAGAAACGGTGGTAGTATATGCTAGATAGGGATAAATTAATTTTACATTCTAAAAATTTTTTGTATTAACAATTAGTCATGTAGTCAATACAAAAAACAGTGTGTAAATAGTAAGCAAATAATTAAAATAACTAATTTTAAATATTTACCTACAATTAAGAAAATAATTAAAAAAACTAATACCTATTAAATATTTGAACACTACAAGTTGGTAGAATATGTTGGAACGCCTAAATAATTTTGTAACACCCATATTCCGCAAATAAATATTTTTTTCTTTCTTCCTTAAAAATGTCGAATAAACCGATTAACATAGATAAAATAATAAAGGGGTCGAAACATATAACGTACTTATTTTTTAAACTAAAACACATATTTTTGCGACATAGTGGTAAGAAACTTATTTACATATAATATAGATACAAACACAGATATAAACAAATTGATGATATTCCTAACGGCAAGAAATGCTATAGCTACAAAATAGCATGTTGTTTGGGGAGGTCGGGTAAACAAATCTAGCTATCCTATCCCTCAAACGTATTACCAAAGATAATACATATATTTACTAATCTCTGGTATTACTGATTTGGTGAAAGGAATATGTAGACCAGTATGTTTTCAGTCTTGAAACTGTAACAACTCTTATTAAAACTTTGACTGTGCACTTTTTAAGGGTCTGTGGTACACCTGGCGTAGTGCCAGAATGTTTTAATTGTGTCAGTAAATCTTGTCTGTGGAAGAGGCGTTTTGGCAGATTGTTCATATTAAAATGCTATGCTCTTTGAAGGTACTTGGTGCATTTTATGCCGTTACAGCAAAGAGGTTCAGGTACCGAAAAATAATTATCATCCTTCGTTGTATAATCATGAATTAAGTTGAGATTAAGTATGAAGTGAGTTATATCTAATTATTTGTTAGCGTAGCGTACCTTCGAAAGCCTTGGTGTCAATTGCCTGTAACTGATTATGGAATCCCGCATAAATCTAGGAAAACACAAAATTTTTGGCTTTCGAGGAAATCATTATTAAATAAATAAATATCCTTGGACCAGTTACACAAATTGAATCTAACCGCAATGTAAGCTAATTATACGCGTGTGTTATGGGTGTAAGTCGGTTTTTTGCTATTAAATAATACTTTATGAAATAAAATAGTGACCAAACAGGGGTCTACCTCGATGATAAGAGACAGTCGTCGCCTGGACAGTCCACTGATGATCCCTTCCAAAGCTTCCTTTTTCCCTTACTTCGATGTTCTAAAGGGTGTATCTATACTTTAATAAAACTAGCGCAGGCGACTAAAAGCGAACAGCAGGACACATTTTTATACTTTTTTTCCGTCTCCATCATGACTTGATTTAGGCCGAATCTACTAAACTGACTGTAACGAAATTTGACTGGTATGTACTTTTAGGAAGATTATAAGATACTTTTTACTCCGCTTAACAAAGGGGTTCCTTAGGAGATGCCTAAAAGTTAAAATGTTAAATTAAGAGATAACGTATTCACTTTTTTTTAACGTACTCACCCGTTGTCCGATTTATTTAATTTCTTTTTTTTTATTTGTTGAATGTGCTTTACAGATTGTCTCGTAAATTTTCCGAATCATAAGATTTGTAGATTAGAAATTCTAGGCAAATCAACACTCAATAGATAGTGATCAAATGTATTAAAATTAGAAATGTAGAAGAAAATTTGAACGTATAGATCACCTTACGCATATCTTCACTCCAAGTGCCATATGAACGGCGTTCGCCGGGTCGGCTAGTCTATCTATAAATGTATTGTTTTAGAATTCAGATTATACGCACACATAATCCTTCACGAGAGCCTTGTTAACTGCGCCACTAGAATACCGTACTTTAAGCTCTATTCAATCCTGGCACTCGAATGGGGTTGGAAACTCTGTATTATTGTTCACAGAAACTAGGCACATGCTATATCATTCGAAATTCCGTCAAAGGCTCCTACCAGCTTGGGACCTTACTCTTTTAATAATTAAGACGAATATTGTTTACAGAGTTAAGGTTGATACAGCCGATTTTAATTATCCCTTTTTGTATTTCTGTGAAGTAGATGTTGTATTATGGTAGTGTTACATATGTTTTTCCGTGGATGTTTGAAGATAAACTACGTTTTATATTTTCCTGGTTTAAGTATTGTTTTTTGGAAAAAATACTGTCGACTGTACTATGTTTACGGAAATTTCGGTAGCGCGCGTTACAGGCCCGTGTGGGATGGGGGGTAACAAAGGTTTTTTACAGTTCTTTCTAATTCAGTTTTTTTCCGAGCCCCGCTCTTTTCATAGACCGCTCACTCCATTCTTTATGAAATTATGTCCTGATGGTAAAGGAGTAAATGACAATCTTAGTTTGTAATGAATATTGATAAACCTCTTCCTTACTAATTAAACTTAAGCGCCTGTTGGTCTGATGTGTAACTTCATTTTTTGTTAGGAAAAGTAAAGTTGTACACCAGATCAACGGGCGCATAAGTTTATTAGTAAAGGGCTAGTTTAAAGTGCATGCGCGATGCTAAGGTTATGACGGCTGGATTAGGTTAAGCAGTTTTACTTTTAATGGAAAATCTCTTAATACCTAACCAAGATATAATATTATAGTGTGAACAAATATAGTATATTACATCTTTAGGCCAGGGTGACAAAATTGTGAAATAAGGAGACATTTTTTACTGACGGAGATGTGTATGCTATTTGAATACCTACATACATCTTCACGCCAAGTCCCTTACGGGATAGGCAAAGGGTATCGAGGGCCAGACCTCACGATCCTGACAAACCTGTCGGGCTTCCTTAACATTCATTACCGTTTCCATACAAACACGCCGGTTTCGGAGACTCTTGACACCACCCTCGGATAATATCTGAGTGATCTGATCGTGGAATGTCAACTAACTATTTTTTTAAGTAATTAAACAATTCAATTCAAATTTTGCGTTTGACTGACGATTAAAAATTATGTAGGTAGTAAATGTTGGTAGGTGGAAAAAAACACTAAGAATAGCTAATAAAGGCGCCGGCAACATGTGAATTCATGAATGACGAAATTCTGGTTTAAAAAAAAACAGAAAACAGCTTTTCGCCATCATAAATATATTTTCAGTACACACATATATATCTTCACGCCAAGTCGCATATCGCGTAACATGATGATGTATCTAATGATCTATGCAGACCTTCCTATCTTCCTCCACATTCATTTTCATACAAACACGCCGGTTTCGGACTCTGACACCGATCTCGGCTCTCCCGCAAATTTAATCGTGAATTGTCATGTCATGTCCTCCCCGGATACCATCTATCCTTTCTTAATAGTAAAATGTCTCTTGCTCTGAACATCACCTACCTGATGAGATAGGTTTTTAAATGATAACCTCTCCGATTACTCATGTTTTCTCTATAAAATCCAAAATTAAATCAAATTTTACATAAAATTACCTAATAGGTCAGCCATTGTTGGATGAAATACTAGCCCAAGGCTTGGTGACGAAAACATATATACAAACTTTAATGTCGATACTACCTTCAGATGTACTCGAAGGCACACCATATCGTTCGCGTGAATTAAAAAGTTTAAAGTAACAAACGAAACGCGTGACTTTGTGGTTAAGCAGGAGGTATAGTCTGTTCACTAGGAAATGTCCCGATTCCACTTGAGAAAAAGGTATGGGCATATATTTTGTTGCCAAATTTTAAAGACAAATATGAATGAAAAATCAACAATAGTTTTTATGAGACCATTTAAAAGTTAGAGTGTTAATACTTGATGTTGTAATTGTTCAGTAAGCTCAGAGGTTTTCCTCAAAGCACCTTCAGAACCCAGTTCTTTAAACAGGTATAATATATAATAATTAAAATTAATTTTGTAGTAAATAAATAATTGTGTAAATAATTAATTTTGTAGTAAATATAATAATTTTTGAATCTACACTTAAATGTCTGATAAATAAATCTGAGGTTTAATTTATGTCACCAGCCGATTCGCTTTTCCACGGTCTGAACATTTTAACATTACACTTTTTTTTAATAAAACTTCGCTTGATGTACTAAAAAAGAGAGGCAATTCTACAAACAATAGCAAAACATTATCCTTTCTTGAGTGTAATCTGGACATTTACTAGTGAACAGACTATATCACTGATCGGTCAATAAATGGTTCCTGCAAATTACTTGTGTCCGAAGCGTGTCCGAATTCAAATATGATATTTGAAAATCTTAGACTTAAATAGCAAATTTAAATATCTCCACCTTTATAAGGGTTTAGGGTACACAAGGATACAAACGTAATATAAAATTTTGCATATATGAAGCCTTTAATAAAGTTAAAAAGTGAAAAAAAAAATTATAGTATGATGAGACCCATTGAAAAAGGAAGAAAATGTCAGGAAAAATAAATTACGTTCGAGTCGGTGTCGAGAAGTGGGAGTGCGGTTAAGGGTAAAAATCGGTTTATCTCGATTTCCGGCGAAACTAAATGGAAAAAAGATAAATAGCAAAGCTGTAGGTAATGAACAGATCTACATCATCTCTGTACTTATATATTTTTTGTCTCTACTACTATATTTTTTTTGGTTACAAAAATTATCGATTATGTGGGTAAAGTAAGCAAACGAAATATTTGACCCTCATAAAGTAGTTTGAAGGTAATTAAAAGAGTCAGATATGTCATTTCCTTACTATACGTTAAGGCGTTTCACACCAAAAATAGATTCTGAAGAAGTTTTTAATTGTGTTTTGAGTTCTTGTCTGTTTAGAAGTTATTATATTAGTGTCTTCGGCTAATCGTGCACTGGTTGTGCCTCTGCCTACCCCTTAATAAGAATCTGGACTAATAGAACTAAAGTCGCGTGTGTAGATCAATAACTATGTCTTATTAGAACGGGATGTTTATTTTATCCTTATTGCTATTGTATTTACTTCGCCGTTTTCCTCTTTTGTCTTATGATATACACACATTACAACAAAATATTCACTTTATTATTAATAGCTTGTTAAGTGCGACATTAATTAAATAAGTTATAATCGCAAAATTTACTACCTTCCTTGCCTTTAAAAAAACACAATCTAAATTTTATTCTGTTTCAATTACTTTTTTGAAATATTTACAAATTACTAGTTTTTTTAACTATGCTTAGGAGGTATAGATTACGGTCTGTACCGACGCTAAATTTAAGTTGCTAAAAACTCACAATTTTGTGGTCAAGTTTCATAGTAACTTTAACTAGATTATAAGCAACATTATTAACATATTATTTTATTTTAATTTGTTCCCTTATAATACACATGTTTTTTTGCACAACAAATTACGTCATATTCTAAAACAAAGTTCCCTGACTTTGTCAGTTTGTCCTATTCCTTCTAGATAATAGTGATACCTGAGAAAGGTTTAAATAACTAATTATCAATGGGTTTGTGTAAATTTATTGAAAGATGGCGATTTTTGTTAGACATGTAGGAAATAATCAAGCCCATGTAATGATAATACTTATTTATATTTTTATATAATAAATAAATCGCAAAACTGTTTAAAAGTAATAGGTATTAACCTTAAATCAAATTAAATATAGGTATTACGTAATTATCTAAAGCATTTAATGAGCAATATTAACGCTCCTTCCATTTAACAATTTTGTTTAATATCTTAGAATATATTGCAAAATTAAAAACTAGTATTTGGGTGGTATATATTTTTTTTAATGGATGCAAACCCGAGGTTCTTTCCCTACCTCACGCTATTGCAATATTTTGGCATTATAATATAATATTTTTTTATACTATGTAAACCTAATGTTCTTTCTCTATCCCACGTCCCCATCCGCTACTGCAATATATTGATGATACATGCACATAACCGAACCATCAGGTCTCTAGTTGATCTACATATACTCATAATTCTAAAATAATCATAACATGTTATATGTAAGAAATTTCACCATCGATTTAATTTCGAAGTAAATTTTATGTATCTGTTACTGGTGTTAGATGATGCCAGATACTAATACATATAAAATACTTAAATGCCATAAAACAATTAATGAACACCTAGATCCAGAAATATTGAAGACATCTGACCGCCTCGTTGGTTGAATGGCTAGCGTACACGCCTAACTACAACGACCCGACCGCAAGGCTTGGGTTCGATTCCCGACAGGGGCAGGCATTTGTGTGATGAACATTTAGATGTCTGCATTTCCGGATCTTGGTGTTCATTAAATTAATTCTAGTATCTATTTAAGTAATTTTATGTATTAGTATCACTGACCACCACCCATAACACAAGCATATAATTTGCTTACATCGGGGTTAGATTCAATTCTTATAATTTGTCCGGGGATATTTATTATTATTATTACAGATAATAATAATGCATGATACAAATGCCTGTTAGGAATCTAAACCAAGAGTTTTATATGATTAATGGCTAGTTGTGCTAACCCGTAGACTAATAAAAATATCCAGAAATAAATAAAATATCTCTCTGTATAGGTACTTATATTGTTTTGAAAAATGTAATAACATAAATCATCTGAGACCATCCTGTTTCATAATTTATTACACATAATATCTATTCTTATATAATTTTTATAAACTTGCTAAATTAACAAAATGCATAATTCAACATACCTACTGCTTAAAATAACTTTTACAAAATATCCATTCTCTAAACAATACCTTTTATATAATAATTAATTTGTTCTGTCAAAATTCTGCATTTCGTACCTAGCAATAACGTTACAAACTTCCATTTTGACTTTCGGAATTAAATTCGGTTGGAGTTTTTTCACACTAGCTGCCATACTTCGGAAGAAAACGTCAATTTCGTTTGTATTTTCCTTTAGGACTCTCTCGATCAGCCTGTCTAGGGCTTGCGACTTTGGTTCTATTATTTTTGGCTTTTCAATACATCTTACTACTCTAGGTGGCTCCCCACTCATTATTATAGGCTTTGGTAATATTTTCACTGGTGTCAACATGTCTGGAGTAAAGTTTGTAGCTGCCTTTTTTCTACCAGCATTCCTTCTTCTAATTTTCTTTGCATCTATTGGTTCTGGCATTTTTGATACAAGTTTTATTACTGGCTTTATTTCTTCTTGCGGTCTGTCTATTAAAGTGATCTGTAATTTAGATGTAATTTCTAATTAATTCATTTAAATAACTATTTAAAGCATATGATTGAAAGTTTTTCTTTGAAATGTTATATTTCTTTAAGAACAGCTATATAAAAAGTAACTTCACGCCTGTACCCCAGAAGTGTAGACAGAGGTGCAACCTGGCTACCCTCTACTAGCTGAAAATACTAAGCCTCACAATGTGAAAAGTGGCAAAGCTGCCACTGACGCTACTGACCAGGTAGTTATTAAATCCTGAGCAACATTGCTTTTTTTATTAGAAAATTAAAAAAAATACATGTTCCTTTGTTGCCCTACCCAAGAACCAAACCCGGAATCTCATGAAGTTATTTCCAACATGAGACCACTGTATCACTTTGTATCAGGTGAACTGCCTGCTTGTTTGCCACCTATTTCATAAAAAACGACTACAGAGGGAATTACATAGCCAGAAAGTATCTAAGGGCTGTTGTCTAGTTAAATCAAGTAAACTTTGTTTTTATTGCAAAACCTTTTTCTTTAGATAATCTGTGGCAAGTTCCCAAATCTGTCAATTGCAAAAAATTGGTCAACATGAACAAAAAAATCATTATAAAGATTAGATCTTTTGGATTTCATCTCACCATTCCATTTATATTAATGAACATTTTATATTAGGTATTATATTTGAGCTCAGGCTATGCAAGTTTATCATATTTGTGATGTCTTACTACCAGGATATCCATCAGCTAATTTGCTTTATAATAAAAAAATGAAGTTTTTTTATGGTAATTACCTCACTCACTTCATACTCTTGACCGTCCGTGATCACTTGTTGCTCAGAACCTATTTGTTGTTCTTGACCATCCACCATTTCAATATCTGGGAGTATTACTTCTGAGGATTCAAACGGATCTTCTAGCACTAGATCATCAATGTTAACTGAATCAAGAAACTGGAGCTTTTCAAATATAGGTATTTTGGTTCTATGAACTGTGCCCATACGCTTGTTCCTCATATAGCCATCACGAAGTCCACGCCATCGTTTCTTGCATTCTTCAACTGGAAATATTTTAATGAATACATTAGTAGCAAATAAAAAGATTGTTATTTTAATGTTTTTAGTGCCATTTAAAGCTCTCTATGTGAGCTATCGGCATTAAGTATATTACAAGCTCAGCCTAATATAATTGGGTCTCCATGTAGATAACATACTCCATACAACATAGAATTTTTTTTTATGTTAAAGGAAGGCAAACAGGCAGACAGATTTCCTGATGGTAAGAAACTCACGCCGCCTAGAGACACCAAAGATGGTAATGGTGCGTTGCCAACCTGAGGTCAGGATGTTAGACCTCGAGCAAAAGTAAGTTTACCGGCTACCTTACCCTCCGAACCGGAACACCTCATGACGTTATGGCGGCAGGAATAGGTAAGGAGGTGGTACCAATCCGGAGTTGCTGCGAAACTCTACCACCTAGTCAGATGTCACGGTGTTAGTGATGATAAACCTATGCTCGCCTTTTACGAGCTGCCTGGCAAGAAAGGCAGAAGGTCTATTCTGCTAAGGAGCCCGGACCAACACGGGGAGAATATATATTTTTTATAATCAAATTGATTTCACACATATCTTCACTGTTAGTCGCATGTAGGTTAGGCAAGTGCCAAGTGTCACTTGCAGACCTGCCTAGTTTCCTTCACATTTATTACTATTTTCTTACAAACACGCTCGTTTCAGATGCTCTTAACACCCTCTTTGAATAATACCCAAGCGAAATTAATTGTGTTAGCAGCTGGTCACTTAACATTATTTATTGCTATTTTACTGTGTGACCAAGGTTACCCAAGTTGTAAATCCCATAAGTATTGAGATATAAATATTTTAATTACTTTCTATATTTTGTCCATAAGGTCAAATATGAACAGTGTAGGTAGGTAGTCTGCTTTTAAAGTTATTTTATTCTTTTATTCAGCACTTTCAGAAGGACTCAACTTTGATTAAGTATATCTTTTATAAACTGGCTTTTAAACAAAGTCAGACCGGATAAAAACATGTGTGAATAATGGTTATTAAATGTATATTTTGGGTTTTAGATCTATTATTTTAAAATATGGGTTGAAATTATATTGACTCTAATTTGTATTTTTTTTATTCTAGGTAACATTATACAGACAATTATAAGGTAAAGAATTTTTCTTTCTTTAGTGTCCCAATATTATGTAATTATGGGATATTCTTAGTGACATGTAACTTAAGCTTTAAGCTTATTTCAAAGGCAAAGAAATGTAAATAGTATATTGCCCACTTATAAATACAGCATTTTATTAAGTGACTGTGAAACATGATGCAAAACGTAAATACTCATTATAGTCTATAACATTATGCATCATTTTCAGGAGTAATCTGAGTAGCAACTATGAATACAACAATCCAAAATACAAGAGAATAAATATTTTGACACAATTTTAAAGAATCAATTTGTACCAATTTGAACACACATAAAACATAAAAGTTGATCAGTATAGTTTTTTGAACTGGCGAATTTATTAGTAAAATTTGCAGTTTTTTTACCTGGCCTAGATAGCTGATTTGCTATTTCTTGCCAAGTAGTTATGCGGGCTAATATATTCTTCCTGGAAGGGTCGTTAAAATTGTATAAATGTGGATTTGGTTTCACTAGTTCCGTCAATTTTTCGTTTTCTTCGTTAGTCCAACCAGCTGCGTTCAATGGCATTTTCTGTTCACAATTTTGCCTTCAAACCAATAACAAAATGTCGGCCACCTATCACGAATGGAAATAACTGCGCTGCATTGTACTACGTCACAAAATACAAACAACGAAATGCTATAGATTCGTTCGTATCCGTGTTCTGATTGGTTGTTGGAAACGTTTCGTCGACGTCAGTGTTCGCGACGCTACCTGCATTTTATATTTGACAACTAAAATTTAGCTATTCAGCAATAGGGGGCGCTTATACTTATTCTAAGAGTGACATCTAGTTCAAATATTGACACTACATTAGTTTAGCTACTTTTCAATAGATGCCACTACTTATAATAATAGTAAATTAACTAATTAAGAAAATATAAAAGACGTGCCTATAAAAGTTCGTTTTAAAATACCTATCTATTTTTGTCTCACAAAAGAGTTAAATTAAAGCATAAATGAGCTTATTTTGTCACCGAAATGGTTCTGTTTACTTAAGTGATAAGATAATGTGTGACTTGGCAAACAAATTTATCTTCTTATGTTTTTGTGGGATATGTTATAGCGAAGCGACAATCTTTGTAAACAGTACTTGTGTCTGCGATTTTATCTTTTGAAGAAATAGAAAGATGGGGTACTAATGCCACAGACGAGAAATATTTATTTCATACTAGCTGTTCCGGTGAACTTTGTTTCGCCCGTTAAGTATGGGAAATAACAAAGTATTATTTTTCCCATTTTCCCAGCAAATTTTCCGGATTTTCTCTCCATTAAAACGTTCTCCTGATAGCAACTAACACAATAATAAAAGATATAGCCAAATCGGTCCAGTCGTTCGGAAGTTATGCGCTTACCAACACATTTAGCGATTCATTTTTATATTATAGATTAGGTATGCTGATGTGTAAAATAAAGGTTCGGTGCACGCGACCCATACTTAGGGCTAAGACCCATACCTAAATACCGTTACAGTTTAATTCTAACTTGGTTGAAAATAAATCGATTTACCTAGTAATTGATGTGAACGAATAAAAAGTTTGATATTTTTAGAAGGAACATTTATCACTTGGTCAAAAACATTTTATCTTGAGGACATTTTTACAGGATGCAAATCTAAAAAGCTTCGACCTTCATGAACCTTCTATTCGATCGATGTTAGAAAGAGGATATGTTTTTTGAAAAGCTAATAGGTGTAAATTCTACTTACAGAAAAACCCGACTTCATCCAAACTTCTTTTTACAGAACAAAAAACAAGGGATTCAAGCTGTGATTCCTTGAGATAGTTTTTATGATTCAAGCTGCTTTGCGCTCATTAAAATTGGAATTGTTAAAATAACTGTAACCTCTATTTTTTGTAGATATAATTAAATTAGAACTTTTTTAGAAACTTATTGCAATATTTCATTTTTAACTAAAAACTTTCTATGTACCTAAAACCTTATGATGTCAACAGAGGCTTTGTATATTATTTCTTTGCTATAATCCTGAAAAATAAGTCATGTTTATCAAGTAACAGAGTTCCGACTTATGGGTTTTCTCCCAAATTGCTCAGGAAATCATGAGGATTTGGATTTTTATGGGTTAGATATTTTTAGCGTTTTTATTACTCGTGTTATCTTAATGTATAGGTATATAGGATGAAATGAAGCTGCAAAAAGTACTTGGTTTCTGGGACAAACCGAAATAGCTATTAAATTTATTTGTTGAAATAGTGATTTTAGGTGTTAAATATTGTAAAGTATAACAGTATGTTAAATAAACAGGTATGGTTTAAAAAAAACTTCAGTCTTTAGCCAAAAACGAATTTCTGTTTGCTGTTACAAAATATTTTAGGGATATTTTCAAGTAATTGGGGCTATTTCAGGGGTTCTTAAAATGGGATAGAGGCTTATAGCAATCAGTGTCATTCGTTTGGAAATTAAAATATTTTACTTGTTTATACTGGACAAGGATAGGAGAAAACCAATTCCGTCTATAGATGACCTCATATGGGACGTATGAAAATCATTTTCATGTTTACAAAAACACAGTATGCTTTTGCCCCGTGTTGGTCCTCCTTTGCAGAATAGACCATCTGTCTTCCTGCCAGGCATCTCGTAAAAGGCGAGCATAGGCTCACCGTCACTAACACCGTGACATCTGACTAGGTGGTAGAGTTTAGCAGCGACTCGCCCGGATTGGTACCACCGCCTTACCTATTCCTGCCGCCATAACGTCACGACGTGTTCCGGTTCGGAGGGTAAGGTAGCCAGTAAACTTACTTTTGCTCGAGGCCTAACATCCCGGCCTCAGGTTGGCAACGCACCATTACCACCTTTGGTGTCTCTAGGCGGCGTGAATTTCTTAACATCAGGAAATCCGTCTGCTTGTTTGCCTTCTAATATCATAAAATAATGTTAATGGTTATTAAGACCCCATAGAAAAACTGGGCTGTTATAAGTTTGATGTGTCTGTGTGTGCGCCTGTCTTCGGTGTCATAAGTCCTAACCGAATGGACTGATTCTTAGGAATCTGAGGTGGTAGAGATGATTCTTAGCTACATTACGGATTGCTTTTGTCGGGGGTTATTGTTTTTTTCAATGTTATGAATATTTCCAGTTTTAATTACTAGAATGTGGTTAAGAAAAATATTGTTCTACATGGTTTTTGAAATATTAACTATTTAAAAACATTAACAATGCCAATTACGCAGTTTTGGTGTTATAATAAGTGTTCTATGTCCTTCTCCAACGTCTAATAAATATTGTTAAAAATTACATACACACTGTATGTGGGTATAAATATTTAAAAGGATATCGTGTTGGCTATACTATGTATAACTCAAGAACCTCTGAACCGATTTCGCTTAAAATTGATGGGGAGAAGCTTAGAACCAGGAAGCGGACATAGGATGCTGTTTATCCCGTTTGACTGTGGGGAAACAAAAAAAAACCCATACAAATTGAACGAGTGGAACGAAGTTCGCCGAAACAGCTAGTTTATATTATTAGTAAGGATTTAACATCACGCTCAAACATTTAGGCGCGGTGAAAGCGCATTAGAAACAGCGAAGAGCGACTTGTTTAAAAATAAATCGATTTGGTAATTGATGTGAATCAATAAAAAGCTTTGATATTTGTAGAAAGAACATTAATCACTTGGTCAAAAACATTTTATCTTACATCTAAGCCTTGTTTAAAGTTGCCTTGTTATGGTACCATAAATTATGGAGAGGAATTAGCTTATACTATCTTCGTTACGAAACAGAGAGCGGAGATTATTTTTAATCACTGCGGCTTTCTTTTGGGAAACTAAACGTTTAAAGTACACCTCGTGCATCTTTTCTAGGCGTTTTGGTGATATGTATGAATCGAAGTTAATTAATCTTTAATATACTAGCTGCTATCCGCGGCTTCGCCCGCGTAGTCTAGTCATTTAATATTAGCTCTCCAACGCTACCCTTTTTTAATTTTGAGATAAAAGTTTTTCAAAGTTAAATCTATTTTTTTTAAATATCAAAATCAGTTTAGCAATTATGGCGTGAAAACGGAACATGCATTTTCTCTTTTCTAAATTTACCTCAAGTAAATAGGAGAAATACATTATTATCTCTGGCAATCATTCAGACAATTCCTGTGAAATTAAACTGTATCCAAAGTTATAGAAACCTCTAACCTTTTCTGAAAATTTCTCGTGGTGTAACCGGTCAAGACTTCTTGACTTCTTAAGGTTCTGGGTTCGATCACCGGGTGGGGCAACAAAAAATAGAAAACATATTGTTTCAATTTTTTAATAAAAATAACCTGTTATATTCTTTTTTTTATGATATTGGAAGGCAAACAAGCAGACGGATTTCCTGACGCGACCTGATCGAAAATTCGTAAGACGGCGCAGGGCGCTTGCGCGAATGTTAGTGATGTCAAGTTTGTGTACGGTAGCGCAGTAAATGAATATTGTATTCTACCACATAAATAATAGTACTTTCGTATTGATAATTAGAGCAATTCGTGCAAAATTATTCCCTAACCATTCCAAAATATCAGAAATGCAGAACGTTAGTATTTAAGTTTTCACTTCTGCCGGCACTCCCGGAGCGCAACCCGTCGTTTTTTTATCGAAATCACGGCCACTATATCGAAGTTGTGTTACGAGAATTGAACTTAGAATTTAGGTACTACTTTTAATTTTTAATAACACTCATTGTTCCGTTCCTTACTCAATAATTGGTCACTGGATCGGGAACCATTGGAGACTAGGGGTGGTCGATGAAGTGTGTATCCGTGAACAACCCACACACATTCAATCGAGTGTGTGATAGGTGTCATCGTCATTATCTTTTTTTTATCATTATCATAACTAAGCATCTTCACGCCCATATCCTCGAAGATGTAGGCAGAGGCACAACCAGGGCACCCTCAACTAGCCGAAGACACTAAGTCCCACAATGTGATAGGTGGCAAGCCTATCGCCAACCGGGCACATTTCCAATCCCGAGCAACATTTTTTTTTTATTAGAAAATGGGAAAAACCCGATTTCCTTTTTGTTGCCCGACCCGGGATTCGAACCCGGGACCTCATTCAGTCAAGTTCAACAACTGAACCGCTAGACCACAGAGGCGACATAACTCTTAACATAACTATATTTCAGCATTATAGTTTCTCTATTACCTACTCGGATGACGATCGTATTAGTTTAGTAGATTGATATAGTTGTTATATAGCCCTGATGATGCTGGTATAGCGAAACCGGTTGGCTAAATTATAAAAATAAAAAATAACATCAAGAATGGAATTCCACCAAGCTCCGACGATAAGAAGTATAGAATCTAGATTGAAAAGGTTTTATATCTTTTCAATCTACTAAAGTAATGTTTGGCCTATTTTAGAGTAGTTTTTGGATTATTCCTTAAGTGCATTCAGTTTTTTTCGTTTTGATCTGACTCCTCTGTGTGGAATAACACATCTTCCTTTCTGGCAGCGTGTAATAGGCGAGCATAGACTACGTGGGTCATTTACAAAAACCACTGGTGGTGGTTGTGCAACTTCTTGCCTTAGTGGGACTACGCCGCTTTACTTATTCTTACAATACAATACAATAACTCTTTATTGTGCTCCAAATTCAGAGAAATTACAAATAAAAAAAAGTATCTTCACGCCTATATCCCCAAAGAGGTAGGCAGAGGCACAACCAGGTCACCCACGACTAGCCGAAGACACTAAGTCCCATAATGTGATAGGTGGCAGGCCTATCGCCAACCGGGCACATTTCCAATCCCGACCAACATTTTTTTTTATTAGAAAATTGGAAAAATCCAATTTTCTTTTTGTTGGCCGACCTGGGATTCGAACCCGAGACCTCACGCAGTCAAGTCCAAAACCCGGACCGCTAGAACACAGAGGCGACCACAAATACATCAAATAAAACTTAAATTATAAGATACACAAAGGCGGCCTTATCGCCAAGTCAGCGATCTCTTCCAGGCAACCCTCGAATATGGAACAAGATATAGCGGACTACTGTGTAATGGTGCTCTTAAAAATATAAAAATGCAACTAATACTAGACAAAATAAATCATCCTAAAAGCAGAAGCCTGTTTTAATTATAGGTATTAGAATTTACAACAGGCAATAAAATGATCAATCACAGTGAACGTAGAAAGTTTTTTTTTTTATGACATTGGAAGGCAAACAAGCAGACGGATTTCCTGATGATAAGACATTCCCGCCGCCTAGAGACACCAAAGGTGGTAATAGTGCGTTGCCAACCAGAGGCCAGGATGTTAGGCCTCGAGCAAAAGTAAGTTTACTGGCTACCTTATCCTCCGAACCGGAACACGTTATGGCAGCAGGAATAGGTAAGGCGGTGGTACCAATCCGGGTGAGTCGCTGCGAAACTCTACTACCTAGTCAGATATCACTGTGTTAGTGACGGCAAGCCTATGCTCGCCTTCTACGAGCTGCCTGGCACAGGAAGGCAGATGGTCTATTCTACAAAGGAGCCCGGACCAACACGGGGTAAGTGACACTTTAACGTAACTTATTCTTGTCGAGATAATGAGTGATATGGTCGAGTTCTAGGGGGTAGCCGGTAAACTTGTACAATAGGCATTACATCCAGGGCATAGAACAGCGACCTATACATAACATCTATATATACCTACTTTAGGTAACGGCAGCTTCTTACCATCAGGAGTTTCATATGCTTGTTCGCTGTCTATTGTCATACAAAAGTTATTTAAACCAGCAGACGGATTTATGAGTGATGCAAAAATCTGTCCGTTAAATATATTAATATCCTTGGCCAATTTACATAAATTGATTTATATAAGTAAATTATATGCTTGTGTTATAAGTGTTAGTCAACGATATTAATACATAGAAATACTTAAATATATACCAGACTAGCAGTTTCACGCAGCTTCGTCTGCGTAACTTGGCTTCTACTATACCGATTTGGATGAAACAAAGCCTGTGTTACTCGTAGATAATGTAGCTTTCGAATGGTGAAATAATTTTTAAAATCGGTCCAGTAGTTTTTGAGCCTATTCATTACAACCAAACAAACAAAGTTTTCCTCTTTTATTATGATTAAATTTAATGAACTTTGAACGTTTTCCTACAATACAATAAAAATGTGTGGACCTTTCTGCTGCCCAAACATCACCATCTACACATGCTGTACGAAGATATGCTAATGCTTCTTGTACCAGTTCATAGAATGTCTGTGCCCAAAGCTCTGTTCAGTTAATCATTTGGTGTGAATAAATTTCTATTTAACACCCAGACCCGAAAATTTAGACTTCTACTTTCATCACATAAATGTTCCCCGTTGGGAATCGAACTTAGTCTCACGGTTTGGTCGGTGGTGTTAGCCGTATACGCTAAAACCTTGACCAATCAGTACCAAAAAATAGCATTAAAAAGACGGGTTGCACTCCGGGAGTGCCAACAGAAGCGAAAACTTGAATATTAACGTTGTGCATTTTTGATATTTTGGAATGGTTAGGGAATAATTTTGCACGAATTGCTTTAACTATCAGTATGAAAGTACTATAATTTATGTGGTAGAATACAATATTCATTTATTGCGCTATCGTGCACAAATACGACATCACACACATCCGCGCAAGCGCCCTGCGCCGTCTTATGAATTTCGATCAGACAATCTAACGCGAGTTTAGCAATTTTTACCCATTCCAAAAAAGTGCGCAACGCCGCTAAAGAAATTTTCACCTCAAAAATGGCTTTACTCTAAATTCAAATTTGATTTATCACCTAACAACAATCGATGATTAAATAGCATTATTATTGGGTGCCCACAAATGCCCACTACAATGGCTGCCTACATCGTTCACTGATTTAGTTCATTATTTTAACATAGAGTTGGGAAATGGACAGTTTTTCAACATGAGTACGACGCCCTCGGGCCAAGCATCTGGCTTCCAACTGGTATTACAATGATTTGTTACAGTTTATTACGTTTGACAACATAATTTATCTTAAATTGTCTCAACTTGATGGCTTAATTTAATAAAAAAGACTTTTTAACTTGTCTTTATATTAATTAATTCGTTGCCCATTCTTTTCTTTGGGTTATGCAATTGATCCTGTCTGTCTAGAAATATATCTCCAACTTATCTTATCTAATACCAAACAACGTTGCTTATATTAGAAAATTGTAGAGTTGCCTGATCTGGGAATCGAACCCGTTACCTTGTTCACTTTCTCGCATATTAACACTACGTGGTATAAAATAAAGTCACTTGTCTCACTAGTCCGTCCCTATGTATGCTTAGATTATTATGCGACGGATTTTGATGCGGTTTTTATGAAGATAGAATGATGCAGGAGGAAGGTTTTATTTACAACTAGCCTACCCGGCGAACTTTGTATCGCTTAACATTAGCAATTTTCCCACTTTTTCTCTTCGTGTGATCCTTTTTCTGACGATAACCAATACAAAAAAAAAGAATAAGAAAAATT
>NJDD01002031.1:307206-319126 GCA_002245505.1 Calephelis nemesis | reverse complement strand
AAATGGACATTCATTTATATATATATATATATATATATATATGTATATATAGATAGATAGATAAAACACATTTGGAATAGCCCAACCCGAGAATCAAGAATGGGAGCTCAAGTAGTCAATTCCAATACCAGACCATTAGACCACAGAGATTATTAATGTGGAAAATATTATGAATATATGAAGAGGTTTACGTGATACATTAAAGTCTTATACTTCTAACTCAATTGTTAAGGTATAATTTAAAACTAGTGGTCGCCCGTTGAACGAAATTCGACCATAGTAAATTTTAATATCTTTTTGATAAGAACGCCATCTTCATTTCTCAAAACCAACTACATACTTTGTTTCCAAACTTTTTAATGCGCTATCTGTGATCTTTTATCATTATTTATCATCAATATTTTTGTTTGTGTGTGTCAAATGCATGGTAGTGTGGGTAATGTTTTGTTTATTGATTTAATGTACTTTATAAGCATCATTATTGCAAAATATTAGCGTTCTGCATTTCTCTTACACATAAACTATAAGCCAAATTTTATGCTCCTGTGTCCACGCAATTTTCGTAAAAAAGGGGTTCAAAGTTTTGGCATCACGTATTAATATATAGATTATACGAACTGAGCCCACAGGTAATACGAAGTTATGAACTAAGCGCGGAAAACGCTAAACAGTCGAAAACCGTGTCGCGATCTAAGCGCACGCGCATCGCTCTACCGCGTACGAAACCGAAAGTGACATCGAAGTTACCAAGTGATAAGTGAAGTGTAAGTGTTTGTGTGACAAGTACAAAAGTTTATGGATTCCATTGGTAAAATATACTAAGTAAAAAAGCCCTCCGACATTAATCAGAAATTCATAAAAATAATTATGGTTCAAACAGAAATAACTTGGAAAATATGTTTCCGTATTTTTTTAAGATATTGTATATAGATAACTTATCTATATTTTCGTAGGTATTTTGACTACAGCTTTACTTTTTGTTGCATAAACAAAATTAGATAATTATTTATAATTATATACAAATAAAAAAAGTACAGTGTCTGTTAGCAATATCAAAATAGTGATCTATAAAAATGAATTGCCATTTCGCGTGTTTATCACATTACGCCTGAACGTATGGACCAATGTTTGCTAATTCTCTTTTTTGTGTTGTTAATTGTCAGGAGAACGTTCTTATGAAGAAAAAAATGGGAACATTTTGGGGACAATGGGATTTTTTATGATATTGGAAGGCAAAGAAGCAGACGGATTTCCTGATGGTAAGAATTTCACGCCGCCTAGAGACACCAAAGGTGGTAACGGTGCGTTGCCAACCTGAGGCCGTGATGTTAGGCCTCGAGCAAGAGTAAGTTTACCGGCTACCTTATCCTCGTAACCGGAACCGACAGCAGGAATGGAAAAGGTGGTGGTACCAAGGCAGCTCGTAAAAGGCGAGCATAAACTTACCGTCTCTCGACTCTGTGGTAGGTTTCCGCAGCAACTCGCCCGGATTGATATCACCCCCTTACCTATACCTGCTGCCATAACGTCAGTGCTTGCCGTTGACGTGTTCCAGTTGGGAGGATAAGATAGTCGGTAAACTTACTTAGCTCGAGGCTTATTATTCCGGCCTCAGGTTGGCAACGCATCATTACCTTTGGTGTCACTAGGCGGCGTGAATTTCTTACCACCAGAAAATCCGTCTGCTTGTTTGCCTTCCAATACCTTAAAAATACAAAAAAAAACAATTATCACAGTTACCTACTATATTCTGGTCTGTCTACTTGTTTAAACTATTTGAAAACTATAACAAATCATAATATGGAAAACTGTTATTCATATTTTGATATGTCCGTATCTTTTAAATGATCTAGATACAGCTAGTTATCAAATTTAACGGTAATTTTACTAGAACTTTGCGTACATTAAGAAGTAACTTCAGTCTCTACCTTATCTTGATCGCTCATGGGTTCGGGAAAAAAAGATACCTATCAGAATCCGTGCAAAATCATTAGTATAGTAATGTTAATATATACCTAGTCAGGCAATTCCAAACTAGTCAATTCCCCTGACTTCGCTTTGGAATGTTTGCATCAGTAGATATTTTTGTTCCTAAAGACAATGATTAAGATTTTCAGTGCAATCTCTTATTGCACCATATCATATTAGTGCAGTAAATTTTTTTCAGTGCACAAACACACAAACACAGCAGTATAAAACAAAGTCGCTTCCTTTGTCCCTATGACCCTTTGTATACTTAAATCTTTAAAACTACTCAACGTATTTAGACACGGTTTTTTAATAGATAAAGTGATTGAAGAGGAAGCTTTATATGTATGTATATTCTATAATGGCGCGAAGTCGGGACGGGCCGCTAGTTACTCAAAAATCAGAACCAGCGTCTCAACCAACTTGTTAAATGTTTTTTGAGAAATATGAACTACAAAATGGGACAATAATATATCCAATATAAAGGCATAATTTTGTATTTTTTACCCCAGATGGAAAAATAAGGATGTTGTGTGGGTGTATGTCTGTCTGTGGTGTTTTAGCTCGAAAGCTATAGTGATCGAGATAGTTCTTACTTCTTAGCAACGTTACAAGTAGGTCTGGTCAGGGGTTTATTTTTTTATTGTAGTGTTTGTATCTATCTATACATTGTACGTGCTAGCGCTTTGTTATTGTAAAAATTATGTAAGACGTAGGACAGCGTTATCTATCTCTGTTTGATCATGATAACAACTATGATCTGAATGTCTTCACCTTAGAAAGGCCAGACACGTAGGGCATCTTTTAGTCTATCCATGTTATAATTTATATAAATTTACGTGCAATATTAATAACATACAGATAGAGATAGGCCTAAGAGAGTTTTGTTGCTAAGATTTTTTTTTATTTATTTAAAATAACAGTGGTTACCTGGTTACTAATCTAAAATAGAGCGATCCTATATAAATAGATTATTTATAAAAAAAATCATGTCCATATGCACAACCAAGGCACCCACGACTAGCCAAAGACGCTAAGTCCTACAATGTGATAGGTGGCAAGCCTATCACCAACTTGGCACATATCCAGTAACGAGCAACATATATTTTTAGAAAATTGGAAATACCACATTTTCTTTTGGTTGCCCGACCCGGGATTTGAACCCGGGACCTCATAAAGTCAAGTCCAACACTTGGACCGCTAGACCACAGAGTTAAAATGTGAAATCAAAATTGTCTGTCTTCCACAACGAATCGGAACTCGGCCATTAGCGCACCGGAATGTTGGGAGCGTTATTTGGTTCTATAAAAGGGATTGGAATTAACTGGGATGACTATTTTGGTATCTGAGTGGATGCTGGATGTACGATGGATGCGAGTGGAACGTATTATCTTCATACTTTACAAAACAAATTGAATTAAATGGAAATTCCAAATCTTTATTATTTTACTAGCAGCCCGGTACATGCTTCGCTACGTATATTATCGCACGAATAACATAGCACAACAAAACAAAAAAAAAGAAAATGAAAAAAGTTTTAATATGACAGCACAATCCCCATCTCAAAAAAAGTTACAATTTGACTGAAAAATACCCAGTAACAAAATGATCCGGCATTTATTGAATTCATTTGTTATAAAAAATGTGCTAAATGAATTACCGCTCTGCCGATTTTATGAAAACTTCACATAAAACATCTACTAAATAGTCCGAATAAAGCCTAAACATTTGGTTTGGATATGTGAGCCCGTTCTTGAGTTATAAAACTACAACGAAAAGTGGCATTGATTTTAATATAATATATAGATTGCCAGGAATATGTTTAGGATAGGATTTATTTGATAGGTTTTTGTGGAAGGTCAGCGAACATGCACACGTCTCTCTTGGTATGGTAAGAAACAACGATGTCCTATAGATATCAAAGATGTTAAAAGTGCGTTGCCGCCCTGGTGCCTATCATATCTTACGGAACATCGTTCCCATATCACTACCCACGAAAAGTCACTGTAACGTGTATGAAGTCGTGAACAACAGTTACTTGAAAAAAAAATATTATGCTGAGGTTATTTGCCCAGATCTATGAAGTCGGTAGTTCTTGTGAGATTTCAGAAAAAGTGATACTGTGGAAAATATTTATAAATGGTGTTAAAATTGATTTTCAAAATGAACTTTCATGGTACATAATCGTTCTCCCATGTTATTTTCACAATAACCTTGAACCCTCACTTCATTAAACCATAGGTACCCTTTTTCCTTCCACCATAACCATAAACTTAAACCATAACGTTTGACCGCCTCGTTGGTCGAGTGGCTAGCGTATACGCCTAACTACACTGACCAAACGTGAGGTTCGGCTTCGATTCCCGACAGGGGCAGGCATTTGTGTGAGGAACACTTAGATGTGTGTATATTAAATTTGTTCTGGTATCTATTTAAGTATGTATATCTATATATGTATTAGAATTGTTGACACCCATAAATAACACTGTTATAGCACAAAATTGGCTTTCTTTTGGGTTAGATTCAATTTATGTAACTTGTCTAGTGATATTTATATTTATTTATTTATTTACTTCATAGAAAATATGACACAATTTACTTGAAACGTTTCTTAAATTTGTCGGTTATCTATTAATCTTCTATCTATCTCGTATATCAAATATGAATCCTCGTTTGTGCGTGGTCAACGCCTCACGCCTGAATGGATGGACTAATTTTTGCTAATTTTTTCTTGTTGTGATATTTATTATCAGGAGACGGATCTTATGAAAAAAAAATGTACTCATAGTACAGGACTTCTGTTTGCTAGTAAAGCAATGAATATTTTATTCTCTGGGTCATGGTATCATGCGTGAAAGGATAGAATAATTTCGCTATTTTTTGGTTTTAGGTTATTTAAGGACGTTCAATTATTTATTTTATATTAGTAGGTTATTTAAGGAAGTTACGGAATAAAAAAAATTGTAATATCAGAAAATTTAAGAAAACTTATAATACATTTTACATATTTATCAGTCGATTTACTTTAACTGTCAATGTTGGCTTACTACTCGTAACTGTCAATAGGTAGTTAAAAAAGAAGAGCGATTGTCGGATCAGAATTTACGCCTTGTCAAGTTTACTACATTCGCTACCGTCTCTGTAAATTATTTATATGAAAACTTTAAACAGCGCCTCTGTTGGTAACTAAGAGGAACATAATTTGGATCAAAAGTATTATAGATTTCGACACGTAACTTACTGAACGTAATCTATACCAACTCATGGTTTAGGCTCAGCTTATTATAGTGTTTGTATCGAAACAACGGCACGATTAAAAGTATTTTTTACAAAAAGGTACTATTACCTTTTTGTGTAAGATTCAGAGGGAGAGCTATCACTTCACACATGAGAGTAGCCAGCTAGTTGGGTATGAAAGAAAAAAAAAACTAAGGGTGTATGTAATAAAATCTCGTAATTATATAATTTCACTATTTTCTCAAGTTTGTATATCACTTTCATGCACGTATTTTTAGATGACTAAACACATTATTTATTGATGAAAAAATAATTATTGCATTTTGGTTGCTTAATGTTCTTGTATGAAATTCATTTGATTGATGTTGAAACCCTACAAATGTATATATTTTACAGCATCATGTTCTACGGAATTCTTTACTGGAGTTCTTCTGAAGTAAATACAATTAGGATTCTTGTAAAAAAAAGTTGAAAGTTGTTGAGTCTTGTTGTGTTGTTTTGTAAAAAAAGAGCCATACGAGCTGTACAAATCAGGTCCAAGTATTTCTTTCGAAAAAAATAAAAATATCTAGCCGACTAGCCGAAGACACTAAGTCCCACAATATGATAGGTGGCAAGCCTATCGCCAACCGGGCACATTTCCAATCCCGACCAACATTTTTTCACTTAGAAAATTGGAAAAATCCAATTTTCTTTTTGTTACCCGACCGGATTCGAAGCCGGGACCTCATGTAGTCAAGTCCAACAACTGAACCGCTAGACCATAGAGGCGATCAAAACAAACAAAGGAAAAATAAAAAAAGTATTGTTAATGTGATTTTTCAATTCATTTTTTTAATTTAATGTATGTTAAAAAAGTGTAGGTTTTAAAGAAATTTTGATAAACACTCTGTAAATGCTGTTAGCATTGATCTCGACTTTATTTGATCCAAACCAGTCCCGCAGAATTCGGGACACTGTGTCGGTCCAGTCTCCTGTGTAGAAATAGACCATCTGTGCAAGAGGCGAGCAAAGGTTAAATGGGTCGATACCCACAAGACTACTGGTGGAAGTGTGCCGTGCAGCACATCATCTCGGTAGAGATCCTTCGCCTTATCTATTGTTTCCGCCATAATGACAGTCTAAAAAAAATAGTAGGTACGAGCACAGCATTAATAAATAAATATCCCTGGACAAGATACACGAATTGAATCTAACCCCAAAGTAAGCAAATTATATGCTTGTGTTATGGATGTTAGTCAACGATTGATAATACAAAGAAATATTTAAATGTTTACCAGAATAAATTTATTAAACAGCGATGAACCCGAAAACCTGAAAACGCAGACATCTAAATGTTCATCACACAAATGCCTGCCCCCATCGGGAATCAAACCCGAGCCTCGCGGTCGGTCGATGAGTTAGGCGTGTACGCTAGCCACTCGGCCAACGAGGCGGTTTTCTACGGGCTATACCTAGTTTGAACTAAATCAAACCATTTAAATATTTCACACACAACATTCGCGTGGGCGAAGCCACGGGAAGCCGCTGGTGTCAAACGAATCATATTTATTTCACTGTCAAACTACAAACCGGTTTTGTAGATTAGATACTCGTATACTGTCAAAACCATCCCATCTAAAACATTTTCATGTAAAAAGTTGGTAAGACGAGACCATGGCGACAAAGTTTTAAGATGTCACGTAGAGTGAAGCTTCGCACTCAAAGGATGACGCCCCATTGACGTGTTGCGCTGTCTTGCGTCGCGTCGTTGCAATGAAACTTGTGGATCATACTTAAGGAAAGCGACACATCAACGACAATGCGACAAATCAACGCGCTAATGGGGCCTCGCCCTAAATGCTCCAACTCTACAATCTCTAACTTAATAACTTTTTTTTTATGATAATGGAAGGCAAACAAGCAGACGGATTTCCTGATGGTAAAAAATTCCCGCCGTCTAGAGACACCAAAGGTGGTAATGGTGCGTTGCCAACCTGAAGCCGGGGTGTAAGGCCTCGAGCAAAAGTAAGTTGACCGGCTACCTTACCCTCCGAACCGGAACACGTCATGACGTTATGGCAGTAGGAATAGGTAAGGCGGTGGTACCAATCCGGGTGAGTCGCTGCGAAACTCTACCTCCTAGTCAGATGTCACGGTTTTAGTGACGTTAAGCCTATGCTCGCCTATTACGAGCTGCCTGGAGGGAAGGCAGATGGTCTATTCTGCAAAGGAGCCCGGACCATCAAGGGGGGAACTTTACATCTGTATTAAAATATGTGGCTATTGTAGCTATTTTTCGTAATTCGTAAGAACTGTAGAATGTTTGTGTAAGAAACACTTCAATTTGGTTTCCAACCAATTTCTTTGTTTATCGCATCTGTGGTCTAGCGGGCCAGTGTTATAATATATGACTTCATCAGGTCCTGATTCTATCCCTGGGTCGGGAAACGAGATGAAAAATGCGTTTTTATTCATTTTTAACAGAAACAATGTTGCCGGTTATATATGCCCCGTTGGCGATAGGCTTGCCATCTAAAACAGGAAATCTGAGCGTGATGATACTTTAACTATTCTTGTAGAATTCTTCCTAGGTTTTATTTTTAGTTCATGTGTCATCGTTTCTCTAGGATAAGCAAATTCTTCCGTCTATCCGTGTGTTCTGGTTGTTTGCTTTATTTTGTCGTTATTGGCCCATAAAAGGTTGGCAATGGTGGGAGAGGTACGCACCGCCTTACTTGTTGCTGCTCCTACCAGCAGCCTATTAGCCGGTAAACTATTTTTTTACGATATTGGAAGGCAAACAAGCAGACGGATTTACCGATGGTAAGAAATTCGCGCCGACTAGAGACACCAAAGGTGGTAATGGTGCGTTGCCAACCAGAGGCCTTGATGTTGGGCCTCGTGCAAAAGTAATTTTATCGGCTACCTTACCCTCCAAACTGAAACCCGTCATGACGTTATGGCGGCAGGAATAGGCAAGGCGGTGGTGGTAAGCCTTTGCTCGCATTTTCGAGGTACCTGGCGCGAAGGCAGATGGTCGTTTCTGCAAAAGACCTCGGACCGACACGGGGAAACTTGCACAAAACGCCTTCCATCCGGCTTCAGTACAGCGACGCACTTGTAACGTCTATGGTGTCTATAGGCCAAGGTTGTCCCTTACTTCCAGGAGAGCCGAGAACTTGTTCGATGATCTCTAACATGAAAAAACGTTATCTTGTGAAGTCTAAAAAAACTAAACAAATAAGTACATTTTCACATTTATTATATTAGTTTGTTTTTTCATTTAAAAAATGCGGTACTGGCTGGAATAGTGTGACCAAACATAACCGACGAAGTGTCGAGCAAACAGAGGTAACCACACCGCCAATACAATGATCAAATATTTTGTAAGTGATTTCGTACGTGCAACTTACTCGCTGGAAATACGGGACATACCTAATACGTGTAATAAAAATAACTAGGTTAATAAAAACCGACTTCAAAAGTAAAAAGTAATAAAGATTTAATATTAATTTTATATACTACCGATTATTTATATGTGCTATTTACTAACAGCTAAAACTAATAATTATACCTATTATAAGTAAGTATTAAATTAGCTTGGCACCGACGTCAAATCTATTAGCAAATAGCACATATAAATAATAATCGGTAGTATATAATTAATATTAATACTGTATTATTTTTTACTTTTGAAGTCGGTTTTTATTTACGTAGTTATTTTTATTTCATACTTTTTAGTTATTGCTGATACGATTTAATTTCATAAAAATAGACATCGTGATAGGTGAAAGTAGATAAAAAATACTCATAAAATAAAAAGTAATGACCTGCCTGAATAAAATTTTTATGGGACGAATCTATTCCGCATGAAACAAAAAAAGATTTACGTAAATTGGTTCAGAAACCTCGGAGACATCGGTGTACATACAATAAAAAAAATATACCGGTCGAATTGAGAACCTCCTCGTCCTCGTTTTTTTAGAACTCGGTTTACAAAATTTCTCCCGCCCTGGAGTTAGAAAGAGAAAAAAATTTTTTATTTACTTAAGGTTTAACTTACTTTTGTTTTAATTCGAACCCATCAAATATGCTTTGTTTTGTTCTGAGAAAAGTACACAGTCTTGGCGGGGGTTACTCCCATGTTTTGGATAATGTACCTAGTTCGATAAACGTTCTAGATAGATTAACGACTGAAAACACGATACCTGTATATTTACTCGATTATAAAATAACTAGCGGCCCGCCCCGGCTTCGCACGAGTATAATTTTTTTTATGACTAATTAGTTGCTAACCGCGAGGTTTTTACAACTTCACCGAGCTTTATTTAAACCGAGCTTTGGTATAAAATATACATACAAACGTACCTCTTTTTTCATTTTACCTAAGATTTAAGCATACAAAGGGACATAGGGACAGAAGAAGCGACTTTGTTTTATACTATGTAGTGATATGAAAACAAGTTTGAAATACAAACGATTTTATATAAAAATTATTAAATTTAAAGCTACAAAAATACAATAAAATAAGTACAACGTTTTAAATAAATTTCAATGGCTATGTTTTTAAATCCTATTTTAACATTTTTGTGTCCTATGTTATTTAAATGAATTCCATTTTGCTTGGTCATAGTATTACGCCTGAACGGATAGACCAATTTTTTTTATTGTATTGATTGTTGTCAGGAAAAGGTTCTTTTGAAGAAGAAAACAGGAAGTATTGCAGGGAAAGTGGGAAAAACATTATTTCGAAAAATTTCCATACAAATTCTTAGCAGCTGTTAATTTCAAACGATAAAAAATTCGCCGGATCGGCTAGTATGTAATGTTTTGTAATAAAATCGCCGAAACAGTGGTTGACGTAACGCATACCCACAGCTTAGAGCGCTCGAATATCCTATCGCAAATGTAAGGGTATTACAAAGGTGATACAAAGTTTCAAAGTTTGTACAGCTACAAAACATTGTATTTGTTACACAGTATTTTACACACACACAGTAGGTATATTATTTACATTATTAGGACTATGCAGTAACTTGGTAGGCATATTTAATACAATACAATAACTCTTTATTCTTATTGTTCACCAAATTCAAAGAAATTACAATTACAACCCATAAAACCTAAGCAAAGGCGCGCTACCTTTGCTTAGGTTTCTTTTCGCTAAATTACCGATCTCTTCCGATTATGGTGTAGAATAAAATTGAGCGAAATACTGAGCAATGGTGTCCCTTAAATCATTTAAGAACGGAACGTAGGTAAGTACATTAGATTACATTTGATGGGAATTGAAAAAAAAACTATCTTCACGCCCATATCCCCGAAGAGATAGGCAGAGGCACATCCAGGGCACCCACGACTAGCCGAAGACACTAAGTCCCACAATGTGATTGGTGGCAAGCGTATCGCCATCCGGGCACATTTCCAATCCCGACCAATTTTTTTTAATTGGAAAAATCCAATTTTCTTTTTGCAGGCCGACCCGGGATTCGAACCCGGGACCTCATGCAGTCAAGTCCAACACCCGGACCACTAGACCACAGAGGCGATAATTTTTATAAAAAAAAATATCAAGAGGCTCCGGCCTCTTCCCATACAGGAAACTAATACTATTTTTTTGCAGCTAACCTAAACATGTGGGATATCTAAGATATGTACTTTTACAAATAACATCATATTTCTAAAACCGTTTTTTATGTGATTAATCGCCGATGTATCTAGCGATCCGGTGGTGGACTTGTCTTAGCCCTTCATCACGGGTCGGGTAGCAGAAAGGAAATAAGTTTTTTTCAATTTTCCAATAAAAGCAACGTCACCCGGGATTAGATATTGCCCCGGTTTGTGATACTTGCAACCTATCACATTGTGGAACGTGTCTTCGTCTAGTCGAGGATGCTCTGGTGGTGCCCTCTTCGAGATTATGGGCTTGAAGATATTTTTAGATATGTATATCATACATAGTATTAAAAAAGTCGCTTCCTCTGTCCCTATGACCCTTTGTATGCTTAAATCTGTGTCTAGCGGTTCAGTTGTTGGACTTGACTGTATGAGGTCCCGGGAAAATTGGGTTTTTCCAATTGGGTGCCCTGGTTGTGCCTCTGCCTAGTTCTTCGGATATGGGCGTGAAGATACTTATAAGACTGATGCTAGATAGTCGCAGACAGAATTTTCTACTGTCGGCACTCGGTGGAATCCCTTTGTGTATTTGTACAGTCAATTTTAACGGAGTATACGAGAGTCGTCTAAGTGTTACCACTTAAGCATGATGTCAAATCGTTGTTTATTCAGTTTTCACTACCTCAGCCTCCTCGCCCACGCGTCTCCCAACTGGTATCGCGTTACATATTTAAACTGCAAGCCAGTCGCTGATTTGTTGCCGATTATTGTATACTGTACACTTTGAATTAATTATCTACTTTCTACAAGCCACATTTGAGACTGGTTATGGCCTATGGGTGTTAGCAGCCGTGTAATATTTAGTCCAGTAAAAAGTTACATGAAACCATGATCTGACCAGAGTTGGCGCAATGAGTAAAAATGTGTTCATTAATACTTAAATCATGATATTATGAAAGAAATTTTGATTAAAATTAAGGAGAAAGGGATGAAAAAAATAAAAAAAGGTTTGAAAAATGCCTTTTTTTAAATAACTTAATAACGGTAGGAAATAGAAAAAAAAGTTTTAAGTAAAAGTTGTAGAGAAAAAAATTCTACACAAAAAAGTTCCTCTTCA
>NJDD01002031.1:277380-306771 GCA_002245505.1 Calephelis nemesis | reverse complement strand
ACGACCGCTTTCAAAAACCTATCTGCGGTTGTGTTGCTACGATATTTTTAGCATTAATTGGTTTTACTAAAATTCATTAAAAAAAAGCCCTGAAACCTAAGAATAATCATGCAGCTTTCAAACAAAAAATCTGGACTTTCAATTGGACTTACCGGAAGCTATATCTGGGAGCTGGATATATTTGGGAGTTTTAGCTTCCGGTAAGTCCAATTCATTCTTAGCGCACTATTTTGTTTGTTTTGTTACGCCATAATACGTATACACATTTTTTGGCGGAAAATTGCAAATTAAATAACTTTATTTAGATGTAAGGATAGATCGGTTTCGATGCAGATTTTTTGTTTGAAAGCTGCACGATTATTCTTAGGTTTCAGGGCTTTTTTTTAATGAATTTTAGTAAAACCAATTAATGCTAAAAATATCGTAGCAACACAACCGCAGATAGGTTTTTGAAAGCGGTCGTAAGATATTGTAAATTATCATTAGTAAGTGAAACCCGGCACGCGTGTCTTAGCAAAATAAGCGTAAACTGTACAAATTATCCGTTTCTTCGTACTACACATGAAGTGGGCAGATGGAGGCGGCATTGTTTTCACTTTCTTCTGTTAATTCAATTAGCCGTTCGTAAAATATGCAAATGATTGTATCACCCACGGTATGGTTGATTGTTGTTTTCCACTGGTGGTGGAGTGCTGCAACTGGTCCAGCTAGGGATCCAACACCTTCCCTATTCCTGTCGCCAATCTGATATCGTCATGTTTCAGTTCAAAGGGGAGCTGGTAGACTTAGGCCAACATCTCGGCCATATGACAGCGATCTTTTCCGCGCATTGGTTCGAGGTCCTTTGTAGAACCTATCTTCCTGCCAGGCAGCTCGGAAAAGGCGAGCATAGGCTGACATCTGACCAGTTGTTAGTTTCGCAGCGATTTTTACGATTGATACCACTGCCTGTCTATTTCGGTCACCATAACGTCAGTTATGCCTGTTGGCGATAGGCTTGCCACCTATCACAATGTGGAACTCAGAGTCTTCGGCTAGTCGTGGGTGCCCTGGTTGTGCCTCTGCCTACCTCTTCGGGGATATAGGCGTGAAGATACTTTTTTTTTAACGTCAGTTCTTGCCATTGAGGATATGGTAGTTGGTGAACATTACTTTAGCTCGAGCAATGCGGCATTACGTGTTAATTTCTTTGTGTGTCCGTCTGCTTGTTTGCATTCCAATATCATAAAATAAATAAATACTTAATTTTTTTGTCTAAGTGATCATTTGGAGAAGACAACTTTTGTCCCCTTCACCTATTCTTATGCAATTCGTATGCACCTTTTTCTGTTTTGGTTGACAAGATATATTAATTTGAATAATAAAGCCATTATTCGAGCACTAAATATTCTGAAATAAAAAACCTTATTGTATTTTTATTTTTGTAAAGTTACTTTTTACTGTTGAAGGTCAGTTGTAGGTAAATTATGTAAATGTTGTTTTATGTAAAAATACTCGACCATTAAGGCGAGAAAAACACAGAAAAGACCTAAGATAGATACGTGGACGTGAACTTTAACACTGAATTGAATTGTAATAATATTATATAGTAAATTGAATAAATATTTAAAAAAAATGCAAAACAAGTACAATGCTTTATACTTTATGATATCAGACACACACACACACACACACATAATTAATAGAAATACAGTATCTAAGTGCTAGTTGAACTCACCCTTAGAGGGTCCCATAGTAGCAAGTACTAAATACTAGCTGCTCCGGCGAACGTCGTTCCACCAGTCAGTTTGTATGGGAAAACTTAAAGTGTTTTCTAGTTTCCTTAAAGTCCAACAGAACAATAAGTATCCTATGTCCGCCTCCTAGTTCTAAGCTACGTCCTTGTCAATTTTCAGCCAAATGGGTTCAGCCGTACTTGAATTATAAGTAATGTAACTAACACAACTTTCTTTTATATATGTAGACTAGCTGTTACCCACGGCTTTGCTCGCTTGGCAGTTAATATATTTACTGATTATAGTCCATTCATAAGGATTTTTATACAAACTCTCAGCCCCTGTTTTACCCCCTTAGGGGTAGAATTTACATAAACGCTTAAATACCTATCTTATATTTTTTAGTAAGTAGCCAAAAAATAATGTTTCCTACTTCTGACTTAAAAATGACGGTCTTTCATACAAACTTTCAACTCCTATTTCACGCTCTAATGGGTAGAATTTCCAAAATTCCATCCTTAGTGTGTATTTACTCAATAAAATGACCCTACTCTTCAAATTTCATGGCTGTAACTCTAACAGTTTTCGCACAGCAATGATGAAACTGACAGAACATGTTATTTTATAAGTATAGTTTAGGTTTACACATTGACTGTCTTATTAATAAAAAAATACTGAAGTAACAGTAAAAAAGAAAGTAAGTCCGTAATACCAGGTTGGACCTTGGAGTAATTTATTCATTTCTTAATTATTTTGCGACCAACTAAACTGGGCAGTTAGTCAAAATCGGAGCTAAACCGCAAATTATTGAAACTGTATTTTATTGTTAGTGAAACTGAAATGAAATTCCCACAACTACTTATATTTTTCTAACTATCGATTATGAATATTTTTAAACGACCAATTCTTACAAATATTTTCCGTATAAAACGATTCCAATGATTTCTTTGATATGCTTATATCTTTAAAACTGCGCAACTGATTTTAATGCATTTTTGTAATAAATAAAGTGATTCAAGAGGAATGTTAGTATGTATAATAACATAGAAGGTATTTTTATTTTAGCACCTGCCCTGTGATTGGGTTAAATTTCTATAAATTTTAAAAGGTTCAAATCCTGGCTGTGGCGAATTTATTTCTTTCTTTAACATTTATTGAAATAACATAGAAGTTTATCCACCCGCGCCAAGCTGGGATGGGCTGCTAGCATTCCACAAAAATAATTAATGAAAATGTATTAAAGGGACGCTCCTGAAATCAAATAATCTGTTTTTATTCCTGTGTGTTTGTCGTCCCGTTAATAACGCTGAAGTAAGAACATAATAAAACTGTCGTGGAGAAACTCATCATATGTAAACACATTTATATGTAAATTACATTGTATTATTGGACCTTACTCTTAGTACATAATATAGGTAGAAAAGAAACCACTGCCAACATGGACGGCGTCACGACTTCTCCATAGTTTTGTCCTCATACTCTATGGTCTTTTGTTTTTGCAATAATTGTAACGGAGTATTGATTTTCCTATAATTTGCTCAATACTTACATATCTTCATGCCAAGTGTCTTGCGGAGCCGAAAGAGAGTATCGAATTCCAAATGTCCCCATGCTGGGAGACCTGTCTGACTATCTCCACATTTATTACAATTTTCATACAAACACATCATCTCATCACCTCTGTGGTCTAGCAGTCCAGGTGTTGGACTTAACTTCATGAGGTCCCGGGTTCGATTCCCAGGTCTGGCAAAAAAAAGGAAATGTGGTTTTTCCAATTTTCTAAAAAAATGTTGCTCGGGATTGGATGTGTGTGCCTGATTGGCTATATATAGGCTTGCCACCTATCACATTGTGGGACTTGGTGTCTTCGACTAGTCGTGGGTGCCCTGGTTATGCCTTTGCAGGGATATGGGCGTGAAGATACTTACTTTTTTTTCACATAACGTGGTGCATTCTGTAAATTCTCTTTTCGTAAGAAACTCGATGATAATGATGTTTGTTTTATAGTCGACACCATCCGCTCCTGATAACCCAGTACCTAACAAGATATTTATGGCCTGTGTTAATTTCTTTTCCTTCACTTACCCATTACGAAGATAGCGTGAGCTTATATTAAATGTACTAGTTTACTTAATAAAAAAAGTAAAGTCGGTTGTCTGCAAAGTCGGTTTACTGACGATTAAGTTGAACGTGACAGTGTCATAAGAACGGAGGCTGGTTGTGTCTCTTTGTCGCTCGTTCCGCGCTCTCGCTTGCACTTCAAGCCTTAAACGGAACGCGTCAGAGCGAAGTAACGCCCCATGGGTCATGTTTTTTGGTGCGTGCAGCCGGCTCCATCGAATTATGGGTGTCGAAAAAATAGAGTGTCACGTCAAAATCCTATTTTTCTCTTAATTTCGAAACTTTGGTATTTTGTTATTGTTTGGTTGATAGTTGTTTAGTATTTGCTACACACTAGCTGATCCGTCAGACGTTATATTGCCTTAAATATACATAATAATAATAATAATAATAATTCTTTATTGTACACAGGTGAAATAACACAAAAGAAATAACAGTTTTAGGAAAAAATGTACAATAGGCGAGCTTATCTCGTGAAGAGATCTCTTACAGCTAACCCTAGATAGAAAATTTGAACATAAATTTATTCTGGTTGTAGTGTACAAATAAGCAAATAGAATTAAACTACACTTAAACTAATACTTTATACTAATACTAGTATTTGACAGATAGTGCAACTTCAATTGTTTTTTGAAAGTGTATAGTGTTTCGCTTCTTCGAATAGAAGAGGGTAGAGAATTCCACAGCCTGATTGCATGAACCGTAAAGGAATGTGAAAAGAAAGTGTTACGATGAGGTGGAACACGCAATAGGCAAGCAACAGTAGAACGATTAGGAGAATCCGGAGAATGAAGAAAATTAAAATATTTTTTTAGATATTTGGGGCAATAGGGATTAAATAAAATGTTGTAGAGAAGGCAAAGGATATGAATATTTCTACGAAGACGAATTGGGAGCCATTTGAGTTTGACTCTATATTCAGAAATGTGGTCAAATTTACGGAGACCAAAGATGAACCGAATACATTGATTTTGTAACCTCTCAAGCTTATTCAATAAGTCCTCTGTGGCATCAGGATAACAGCAGTCACCGTAATCAATAATAGGTAAGATGAGAGAGTTCATAAGGGATATTTTTGTTTCAAAAGGAAGGAAATTTTGGAGTGATTTAAGAGAGTGGATAGCATGGTGTACTTTCTTACTGACGCTATTAACATGAGCCACCCAAGAAAAATCTTCGTTGAATAAAATACCTAAGTTTTTAACCGATGCAGTGAGCAAAATGGGTGTATCATCATACATAAGAGAGGGTACGCAAGTTAATTGTTTTCGCATATACCTACTTCCAATGATCATAGCATGAGATTTTGAAGGATTTACCATCAGACCAAACATTTTTGCCCAAGAGTGAATACGTGCCAGATCATTGTTAAGGGCATTTATAGCATCTGCAACATTTCCGACATCACAATGTCGATAAAGCTGGAGATCATCTGCATATAATTGAAATTTAGAGGTAATAACAGAAGTGACAGTATTAATGAATAATGAAAAAAGAAGAGGGGAAAGAACTCCTCCTTGTGGTACTCCCGTTACAAGACTGGCCAAGTCTGAACTATTATCTTGTAAAACTATTTTCTGTGTTCGACCGCGAAGATATGATGAAAACCAAGTAATTGAATTTGCAGAGACATTAAGCGAGTGAAGTTTAATACATGTTTAATTCTCAAATTTTCTATTGTTCCTTTTAACTTATATATATTTTCTTCTCCTGATAATGATTAACTTAAAAAAAATTAGTAGACGAATTTTTTCTATTCGATTACGCCCGATGCCCGAAGATACTAAGTCCCACAAGACTGCGAGCTGCAAGGAAACTAGGTAAAACAATATTTTAGTTTTTCCACACATACTATACTGGTGGAATGAAGTTCGCCGGAACAGCTAGTTTTTATATACAAGAAGACTAAGATTGTATAACCGGAACGTAGGCTTTTAAAGCATTTTTCCGTTTTGGAGGGTTTGTGTGAACTTGCCAGCTAATGAAGGAGGGTGAACGTGTCATACCTTCTTAGTGTCTCACCATCAGGAATTCTGTATGTTTGTTTGTCTGCCATTGCTAAAAAAGCTCAACAGTAAGTAGCACTTCACAAATGTCAGCGAATACGCAATACCAGCTGCGGGAGATTGTCTCGAACATGATAATCACAATTTACCACCATTGTTACCAAGGATTACGATACCATATTCCACCATGAATAGGATATTATCGAACCCTATGCGTTGGTAATAAGGTCTATTTCACCTAAAGCGGATCGTTTGAAACAATACTTAGGTGTAGCGTTGCCAGGCGTCCGGATAAAGCCGGACACAGTTAGGGCTTTTGGTTGCATGTCCGTCCAAATTAGGGCGTGTCCGGTCAGTCCAGCTTTTACCTAGGCTTTTTACGATGTTATATTTTATTGTTTAACAGAAAGATAAGTTTTTGATTTTTTTATTAAAAATGTTTTATTTGTGCCTTTCGTTAATATTCAAGAAGAATTTAAATATTATGTTGATTGATGTATTTAGAATTTAATATTGACTGATTAATAATAAAGTACCTATGACTGATTTCACATTCGATTATTTTTTATATCCCTAGAATTTAACAAGATTTATGATAATCATTAAAAAAAGCTTGGTTTTACATACATACTTTTTGTTGTACCGAATGCTGAGACAAAATCCTCAATAATGTAAGGTGTCCGGCTTTTTTACCCGAGTGGCCGGCCAAACTGGCTGGACTGTCCGGCTTTTAGGCTTGGCGACCTGGCAACCCTACTTTGGTGTAATTTTATTTGCGTCATATGGTCATTAATGGCGCTGGAAGGATAAATCATGAAAGCCTCGTGATATGAAGATTGAGTTTAAAGTAGCCATGGCCTTTTTGTAAGGAAAATGTGTTTAACCGCGCGAAACGGTTTTAGGGCCAACTGATACGGGTTTACGTCACTGATAACGACGTCACAATGAAGTTTGAAGTTTCGCTTATCGTAGAGATTATACTCTTCATAGTCGGCACTTGGTGGAATTCTTCTTGACGATTCCTGCATCCGCAGCTACATTGTCCGTGCTAGAGGGTAGAGTAGCCTTTCACACGTGTCCTAAAATCTTGGTCATACCACTGCCATATTCCCGAAGGGGTAGACAGAGGCACAACCAGGGCACCCACGACTAGCCGAAGACACTAAATCCCACAATGTGATAGGTGGCAACCCTATCGCCAACAGGGCATATGTGCAATTCCGGGCAACGTTTTTTTTATTAGAAATTTTTAAATGTACACTTTCTAATGTTTTGTTGTCCGATCAGGGGATAGAACCCGGGACGTCAAGAATTCAAGTCCGACGACGGCTTGCTATGCCTCAGAGGCGACAAATCCTGATCTTAAAATAGACACCGTAACGTCTATGGTGCTTATAACCGACGGATTTCTCTCTTAAAATGATGATGCATCCTTTATGTATGTTAATAATTAACCCTTACAATTCAACGTGTGAAATGGATCCCATCTGTGAGTACACAATAAAGATAAGTGCATTCAAATATAAAACATGTTATCGACTACAGATGTGTTGGTATTGTGTGGTTGAAGATATTTTCCAATCTTTTTGGGGTATATTGATATTCACTTTAAAAGTATCTTCAAGCCCATATACCCGAAGAAGTAGACAGAGGCACAACCAGCGAACCCACGACTAGCCGAAGACACTAATGCCCGATTTCACCAAGAGCCCCTAAACTTTAGGGGACCTTTTAAGGTTACTTGTGGGACTGTTTCCATATAAAACTGTCCCCTAAAATACGTTAAAAGTCCCCTAAAATATAGGGGCTCTTGGTGAAATCGGGCATAAGTTCCACAGTGTGATAAGTGGCAAGCCTATCGCCAACCGGACACATATCCAACCCCGAGCTACGTTTTTTTATAAGAATTTTTGTGGCCCGACCCGGAAATCGAACCCGGGACCTCATGCAGTCAAGTCCAACACCTGGGCCGCTAGACTACAGAGGTGATATTTTAATATACTAACGGCTCGCCCTGGCTTGGTATAAAATATACATATAAACCTTCCTCTTTAGACACTTTATCTATTAAAAAAAACATCAAAATCCGTTAGTTTCAAAGATATAAGCATACAAAGGGGCATAGGGACAGAAAACGCGACTTTGTTTTATAATATGTAGTGAATTTAGCCTAACGGTTACACACCATAGCATCATCAGGGCTAAAACTGTTAAGCAGTTCAAGTTCTTAATCCTGATGATGATGTATTGCTGTTTTTTTAGTTATTCAAAAACTGATCATTAAAAATTAAATCTTCCACTTAAGCTTTTTAATATCGTCTTTTTCATGATTGCTTTATAAAGACTTCGGTCGTCAATTCCAAGTAACCCGGTCGATTCACTCATCATTTCCAAATCGTGTCGGCACTTAATTTATTTAGTCTGCGACTTAACCCGTTAATAGAGTTGTGTTTGCTTATTTGCTGTTTATTTATAACGCGAGACTGGAGCGATACGATCGGAATGACGGTGTCTTATGATTTGTAAAGGTATGCTTTGAGTGCTTTATAAGATTCACATTAGTTGGTTGTTTTAGGGTTAGAGATTACTAGATTTAAAACACGACTGCGCGTTTAAGTTTTTAAAAATCATCCTTTTTAGTTTTAGTATCCCTAAGAAGATGTGTACAAAGATTTTGAAATTGTAATAAACAAACTTTCATTCACATTTATAATATTAAGTAAGCATATGTATGTGTGAGTTACATATACCTTTGTACAATATATACATATACTATCTGACCCGGCAGACGTTGTTCTGCTATATTTTCAATGTGATTTAGGTAAACAAAATTTGGGGTAAGTCACGCTTATCATTTAGGGGTATGAAAAATAGATGTTGGCTGATTCTCAGACCTACTCAATATGCTCAAAAATTTTCATGAGGATTGGTCAAGCCGTTTCGGAGGAGTACAGTATCGAACATTACGAACGAACATAACGGTGTGAAGATTCTTTACTTTATTTGTCAGTATTCCTTGAATGACCATGTGTGTGTACACAATCAAAAGATGTTTAGTTAAAACTAGACAATTTTTTATCTATTCACAGACTAATAATCTCGCTACCTACAAAGTTTTCCTGTATAAAGTCGTAATAATGTTAGGAATATTTTAAAATTGCTTGCCTACAGCAAATTGATTTGTAGTTATTTTAATTATAGTTTTTTCTATAAAATGAGTTATGTTTGAAATAAATAATGCCGGTAAATAAGACATATTTTTTATGGCATATGTCAGGCAATATAATATATCAGATAATAAATATGTATATGGTAGGCAAACCAGCAGACGGATTTCCTGACGGCAAGAAATTCACGCCGCCCAGAGACACCATAGGTGGTAACGGTGCGTTGTCAACCTGAGGCCGGGATGTTACGCCTCAAGCAAAAGTAAGTTTACCGGCTACCTTACCCTCCGAACCGAAACGCGTCACGACGTTATGGCGGCAGGAATAGGTAAGGTGGTGGTACCAATTCGGGTGAGTCGCTGCGAAACTCTACAACCTAGTCAGATTTCACGTTTCTAGTGACGGTAAGCCTTTGCTCGCCTTTGCACCCGATGAAAAAACAATCCTGCCTCAGCCTCGTTGGTTTACCCCTCGAGGGTTAGCGTACACGCCCAATACTACCGACCAACCCGAGGTTAGGGTTCGATTCTCGATTCAGTCATATTATATTTGTGACGATAAATGATTAGATAAATGTCTGTATTTCCGAGTGTGGGTGTTTATGAAATTAAAATGTATTCTACTATTTAATTAGCATTTCCAGTTAGTATCGTTGAAAAACACCCATAATACTAGCATATCAATTGCTTACTTTGGGTTTAGATAAATTTGTATAATTTGTTCAGGGATATTTATTATTGTTAAGTAGCAGTCATTGTTTCTTAAAACATTTCATTTAAAGTTTAAGCTTTGTAATTGTTATATTATATGCATAGATATTATGTATTATTTCGCGCCAACTTCTGAGCCGCCCTTACGATTACATACGGGCCGTGAAAGCAGCGGGAAATGATTATTCAAATAAACATTTTATTAATATTGCCCATTAATTTTTTGTTTACATTAAAAAGACATAAATTAAAGTTTATTTTTAGTTTAAGTGTTATGTAAAGTGGCTTCGTGGCATTTTCAAATGATATCGTGAAATTGCGTAATGAAATTCGTTCGAAACGATAGGTATAATGCACTTCTTCGAATCAAAACTTGTTTCTGAAGGACGAATGTGGCTGTCATATCGTAAAAACTGTGGTGAATACGTAAATTATGCTGTTTAATATATTTCTCTAAATATAATCGTTTACTTAACTAGGCTTTTGATAAATTGCGGCTATGCAAGGCGTTTGATAAGCCACTGAACTTCTCAGTGCATGCACAATTCACATCCTTGGTCTTTATACTCGACGTGTATTTCCTATTATCAGAAATTTGGTTTGCTTGTTTGCCTTTTCCTACTAATACACTAGTTCAGTAACCAATAGCAAAGAATACAAAACTTACGGTGGCTTGTAGTTATGTTACCAATAATAATAAATAAATATCCCTGGACTATTTACACAAATTGAATCTAACCTAGCCCCAAAGTAAGCAAATTATTTGCTTGTGTTGGTCAACGATTCGAATATATAGAAATACTTAAATAGATACCAGAATAAATTTAATATACACCCAGACCCGGAAATGCAGACATGTAATTGTTCATCACACAAATATCTGCTCCCGTCGGGAATCGAACTCGTCGGTTTAGTTATGCGTGTACGTTAAGGGGCCATATACGCTAAAATTCGTCAGCAGTTTACTGTTTTTTTTCATACAAAGCAATCATGGATCTTGCTGACAAAAATACACAAGATTAACATGAATATGCTTTACTAGTCTGTAGTGTTTCCAAAACACGATTCATTTCACTTTACTCGATAGAAAAAAATCAAAAAGTTGACCCTTTTTTGAAAGCTTTTGTTTTCTGTCTACTTCAATTGTGAAAATATCGACACCAGATTTAACATAAACATAGATAAGTAGGTACTATACCTTTGTCTAAGACGTTTACTTTAGAGCGCCATTGTTCATAGTAATCATGGAACGGGGGAGCGCGGTGATTGTCTCTTCTGACTGACTGAGTATGGGGCCTTAACTACTCGACCAACGAGGCGGTCATATTAAGAAGCCAAAGTTGACAGTCGTTTCTAAAACATGGTAAAGTATTACACATCGAGTTAAACAATTCGCACATATTAGTACCTACTGATCGTACGTAACAACGACCGGTTTCAACCAATCGTTATGAAATTTATAGGAGAAGATAACTTGAAAAGTTAGACGCTCGTGAGACGTGTCACGAATCATTGTAACATTTTTGTGTTACTTACAACTTTACAACTTACACGCGTTACAACTTACGCGCGCGACTTTGCTCGTACTGCGGACTTAAGTCTTAACTAAATAAAAGTTTTGCAAATAAAAAAAAATAGTGCGTTTGAACGATGTAAATTTTTAATTTAGTTAATTGCTTGATTTAATTTATTATCAGATCCAGACTTAGTGGCAATGGCACTACCAAGTAAGTACGCACTTTTAAAAAAAGAATTCTTAATATCGGTTCAAAAATGATAAAGAAATCGATTAATATACCTACATAAAAAAATATAGGAGTCGAATATACAACTTCGGCCTTTTTTCTTCACTTAACATTTAAGACATTATTTTTTATAAAGGTATACCTAAATTACACAATGCATGCACATCATACTAATATTATAAAGAGGAAAACTTTGTTTGTTTGTTTGTTTCCACGAGTGACACAGGTTTTGTTTCATCCAAACCGGTATAGAAGAAGCCAAGTTACGCAGGCGAAGCTACGTTAAACTGCTAGTAAATGATATTGATGATTTGTTATTAGCAACGCAAACTATTTATTCCTAAGAAATTCGTTTGTTTGTTCACCTAACAACATACAATAATTTTTGATTATCCCAACCATATGATGTTGTTAATTAATAAATAAAAAAAAATTCAATGTATCTTTTACTAGAGGCCCCCGCCCCGGCTTCGCATGGTCACAGTCTTAATACTAATAGAATTCTTAATACTGTGGCATGGTTATGAGATATACATATGTACATGTTATATATCTACCTCTTCAATCACTTTGTCTATTTAAAAAAGCCGCATCAAAATCCGTTACGTAGTTTTAAAGATTTAAGCATACTATTAAAGGACATAGGAACATAGGAATTAGAAACAGAAGAAGCGAATTTGTTTAATACTAGGTGTACCTACTACCTATTTAAATTGTGCGCTTTGGTTATAATCGTCAATCTTCGGAAATCCGAATGTATATTAAAGATATCTAGGTATATAGAGTTGTTATTACATAAGTAATCATTTTGCTTAAATTTAGATTTTATCAGCAAATTCAAAAATTAAAATATAATTTAAAAAAAAGAGTAAAAAGTGTAAAGCCCAAGCGCTTAATTTAAACAGTAGTACTATAATATGTAGTGATGAAATTTATGGAAAGAGCACTCTTAAGCGTGGATCAGTGTAAACTGCCAGAGCTTACGAAACCTATTCAAATATTATCGAGAAGGTGGGATCTATACCACTGGACCAATTTACATCTGATGTTGACTAGCGCGAGTTTATGCATACATATTTTGTACTGTGTTTACATGTACGGTATCGATATTATAGATCGATTACACTCGATTTTGAACTCTGTTGACATTAGTATGAGGAGCCGTTATCGATTGCCTATTTGTTATTGTTTTCTTGGACTAGTTTTAAAATTTTCCTGCATATATGTATTTTTGGAGATACTTATAAGACCTCTGTTGTCTAGCGGTTCAGTTGTTGGACTTAACTGCATGAGCTCCCGGGTTCGAATCCCGGGTCGGGCAACAAAAAGAAAATTGGGTTTTTTCAATTTTCTTATAAAAACAAATGTTGCTCGGGATTGGATATTTGCCCAGTTGGCGATAGGCTTGCTACCTATTACATTGTGGGACTCAGTGTCTTCGGCTAGTCGTGGGTGCCCTGGTTGGTCTCTGCCTACCACTTCAGGGATATGGTAGTGAAGATACTTGCTTAATTTGTAGGTAATTTGAACTTTCATAGATAGAAAGAGGTATATTCAGGGCACCCAGGATTAGTCGAAAGTACTTACGCAATGTGATATTTAGCAAACCAAGGAATTAAATCCAAGATAGCGTGTTGTCAACGGCAACACCGGATCACCAGACCACCGAAGCGAGGAGAGAGAACAATTTTTAGTTATTGCCACCCCATGCCAACGGTACCGGTTATCATGTTAGGGGTTGGTTTTGTTAGAATCCTACAAAAATAAAAGAATAATCTTTTAGTTGCATTCTTATCTTCTGTAAGATATTTGTGCTCAAGCTATACCGTTTATCTGGATATCGCTGTGTCAATATTTGATCAAAATTATCAGCACTTACTTGGTTATCGTGGGAATGGTCTTTAGTTTTTAGAAGGATTTAAGCTAAGTAGGCCATTATGTATTTTCTAATAGGTAATCTTAAAACATCGCCTCTGTGGTCTAGCGGTTCAGGTGTTGGACTTGACTGCATGAGGTCCCGTTTTCAAATCTCGGGTCGGACAACAAAAAGAAAATTTGTTTTTTTTTTTATTTTATATAAAAAAAATGTTGCTCGGGATTGGATATGTGCCCGGTTGGCGATAAGCTTGTCTCCTATCACACTGTGGGACCTAGTGTCTTCGGGTAGTCGCTGGTGTCCTGGTCGTGCCTCTGCCTACCTCTTCGGGGATATGGGTGTGAAGATACTTAACCTTAAAACACAATGACCGTCCGGTGGTACACGCCCAACTACACCGACCCACCGCTCGGTAATCACATAAAGATATTCCGTATGTTTTGCCAATTGCTACTTTATTTTTTTAAAAGCTGTGGGTGTATGCTATTTAAAAAGCGTCCCATAGACGGTGTCGCTAGTAATTTCCAATTTATGGGTTTATTATTGGCTAGTGCCACACACAAGAACCGAATTTGGGTAAGCCGCAAATGTAGCAAGTTTCCTAACAAATCGGTAAAGCATAAATAGGTTACTGGCTAGGCTATTGTCTGCATTTGATACTGATTGAATGATTGAGATACTTCAAAACTTGACCAGAAGTTTGTCTTAACTAGTGATGTGCATTCATCAACGTTAACTGAACAAAATCGTTTTTTTAAGTGAAAACTTCTTTAGCGGCGTTGAGCACTTTTTGGAATGGGTAAAAATTAACTAAACTCGCGTCAGGACAGGTTACCTGATCGAAAATTCGTAAGACGGCGCAGGGCGCTTGCGCGAATGTTCGTGTTGTCATATCTGTGTACAATAGCGCAATAAATGAATATTGTATTTTACCACATAAATAATAGTACTTTCGTACTGGTAATAATTAAAGCAATTCGTTCAAAATGGGGAACCATTTTGAACGAATTTCGTTTTTTTGGTATTAGGATCGTCCCAGTTAATACAGATTATTGCCATAAAAATGGCATTTTTCAGCTTCTAGCTGTTTGTGATTGGCAGTAAAGATTGTGAATGCTTGCTCGCACCATTACCATAAATTTTATCTGCTAGTAAACGTGGTCTTTAGATCCCATCTCTTTAAAAAAATAATCATTGAAAACGTATCTTCACGCCCCTATCCCCGAAGAGGTAGGCAGAGGCACCCACGACTAGCCGAAGACACTAAGTCCCACAATGTGATAGATGGCAAGCCTATCGCCAACCGGGCACATATCCAATCCCTAGTAACATTTTTTTATTAGAAAATTGGAAAAACCATATTTTCTTTACGGTGCCCGACCTGGGATTCGAACCCGAGACCTCATGAAGGCAAGTCCAACACCTGGACCGCTAGACAAAAAAGGCGATAAAAAATATAATGATCTCTTTAAAAAAATAATCATTGAAACTAACCTAAACTATTACTAGTATTGGCCAGTCAAACTATTGGCATCTCTAGCTTCAACATAAACCTGATTGGTTGCAAGATGGCGATAGTTAGAGGTTTAGTCATGGTTATCTGACGTTGACACAAATTATACGACATGAATATTTATATACAAGCCAATCACAGTTCAAACAAGACACCCGCCTGGCTAGTTCGGATTAATGCAAAGAAACATACAGGGTGGTCGATATCCGTCCACTGGGTTTATAGTTTTGATTGGATATGAAGTATAGCCGTTAAGTTTATGGATGTTTATATGAAAAATTGTCATGGAGTATTTATATTTTATCTTGTGGTTCGTTTAAATTATTTTTATGATATTTGAAGGCAAACAAGCAGATGGATTTCTTGATGGTAAGAAATTCAAGCCGTCTAGGGACACCAAAGGTAGTAATGGTGCGTTGCCAACCTGAGGCTGGGATATTAGGTCACCAGCAAAAGTAATTTTACCGGCTACCCTTCTTCCCAACCGGAACACGTTAACGACGATCATTGACGTTATGGCGGCAGGAATAGGCAAGGTGGTTGTACCAATCTAGGCGAGTCACTGCGAAACTCCCACCTAGTCAGATGTCACGTTGTTAGTGACTGTAAGCCTATGTTCACATTTTACGTGCTGCCTGACAGGAAGGCAGATGGTTTAGCAAAGGAGCCCGGACCAGCACGGGATAGCGATTTATATTGTAACAGGATTGAAGCAAATGGTGAATTAACGATTGTATACTCAGTCAGCCAGAAGAGCCAATCACCGCGCTCCCCCGTTCCATGATTACTATGAACAATGGCGCTCTAAAGTAAACGTCTTAAGCGACAAATCACTATTTTTGACACGATAAAAGTAATTTGAAAAAAAGTATAAAAATTGAAACACTTATCTTTAAGGTATAGTACTTATCTATGTTTATGTTAAATCTGGTGTCGATATTTTTATATTTGAAGTAGACATTTGCGTTTTGCTTTCAAAAAAGGGTTAACTTTTTGATTTTTTCTATCGAGCAAAGTGAAATGAATCGTATTTTGGAAACACTAGTCTAGTAAAGCATCTTCATGTTAATCTTGTGTATTTTTGTCAGCAAGATCCATGATTGCTTTGTATGAAAAAAACAGTAAACTGCTGACGAATTTCAGCGTATATGGCTCCTTAAAGACGTGCTATATGGTTGTAAGTTACAATAATTTGCATTTTTGGGCCGTACAATTAATATAAATTTAATGATAATCCGAAGATGGAAACTATTATACTTCTAAGGTTACCTTTGTTGGAAGGCGTGTTGTCAATGAGGTGAATAAAATTCGTATATATGAATAGGATTATTATAAGAGTACTAGCTGTCCCGGCAAACTTCGTTCCACCCGTTCAGTTTGTATGGGAAAAAGTAAAATTTTGTTTTTCTTAGTTTTCTCGCAAGTTTTTTCCTTTTTCTTATCTTTTAAACCTTCCCTGGACTTGAACAAATAATTCAAAACCAAAATTAGCGAAATCGGTTAAGCCGTTCTTGAGTTTTAGCGAGACTAACGAACAGCAATTGATTTTTATATATATAAGAGTATATTAATACTACATAACAATAGTACTATGTTTGTAGGTATTTTTGCTGCTGTCTTTGTGGGTCCACAGAAATTATTTTACAAATACTTCTTTCACTCTGTTTCACACCTACTCCTAAGGATTACGAAAAAAAAAAACGGCCAAGTGCGAGTTGGCTCGCGCACGAAGGGTTCTGTACCATTATCTATCTATTAAAAATTACGTTTGTTGTATGGGAGCTTACCTTAATATTTACTTTATTGTTATTTAAAATTTATTTTGAAAGGTAATATACAAGTAAATATTCTGTCAAAATTTGGAGCGTCTACATGTGACCGTTTTTAATATAGTACAAAAAATACGTAAAAACACGTTTATTGTGCGGGGACCCCTTAAGACCCTTAATATTTTTTTTAATTTCTAGTATTTGTTGTTATAGTCAGAAATACCTCATCTCTGAAAATTTCAGCTATCTGACTATCACAATTTATGAGATACAACCTGGAGACAAACAGACGGACAGCAGAAGTAATAGGGTTCGTTTTTGCCTTTTGGGTAAGGAACCCTAAAAAGACACATCAAATCTATTTTATTTACCTTTTTACTTGTAATGTCATTCATCTAGTAATATTTAAAAGAAATGTATGCTTATATTTAGCAATAATTTTAATTGATTTTAATTGAAAAAAAATTTAAATTATGTCGGAGGGCTTTATACTAAAAATTGCGCACAACTGCAAATTTGCGTATAAGACAGTATGGATCTTTACAGATACAAAATGTGTTATGTATTAACTGTCTACTAAACCTAAAGTTTCCATTATGATTTCCCAAATTAAAGAAAGTTGTGTAAAAAATTTATAAATGAAGAATGTTTCACATACAAGGGAGTTTCGAACAATCTCTCCGTTGTGGCGACGAGCTTTCGCCCAACGGCAACAAAACATTAGCGGCTCTCGCTAAAATCCACAAACATTGCACTGGAAAAGCACACGCCCACGGTTGTCTTGACCACAGGCACAACTCTCTCGCCAAATCCGATTCGAATACAAGTATCCAATCGAAGAAATCATCGAAAAACGAATGCTATATCGAAATAAAAGAAGCTGAAAACAATAGACATGTTACAAACAATGGATCTTTTATGAAAAGCTTCAGCAATAGCACGAGCTCATACGAGGGTGTAAGTGATACAGATTCAGAGAACACTTTCAGAATACGTTCCGAACAGAGAGATAAAGCGACAGATCCATGTGAGAGATTGTTCTCACAAAATACGAAAGCGTCATTTCTGAAAACGGCGCGAATGCGTTATGCTGATGACAGTACAATAGCAGCACATCACGATGAAATCGATGGAGAAAAATGGAGAACCACGTTTACGAGAATCCCAGCACGGGGTAGTTGTAGAGAAAGAAAGTCCAAAGTTATAACCCTTGAAGAGGTTAAGTCTGATTGTTTGAACGATGATTTAGGTAATGAAGTATTTGATGAAAAGAAAAAGATTCAGAATGTTAAAAAGCCTGTAGTGCCTCGAAAGAGCTTTCAAATAGTCACTAACGGGATTAAACCACCCTGGAGAGGTGGGAGCAAAAATGGCAATGAAACATTTATACGATCGCCGTCTTTACGAGGGAGTATAAAGAAAAAGCCAAAGAATGATGGGACGCCGTGGAAGAGGCTGTATGAGTTGTCTTTGTGGAGAAAGTGTGGAGTGAATTTTGCTTCAAGTGATGCAGATTCCGAGCGTGCACTTTTACGCCCCTGGTCTGATTTCTCTTCACATCCTCCTCCACCAGCATTCGAGGTAAGTGATACTAATTTTTTTTATGATTTTGGAAGGCAAACAAGCAGACGGATTTCCTGGTGGTAAGAAATTCACGCCGTCTAAAGACACCAAAGGTGGTAATGGTGCGTTGCCAACCTGAGGCTGGGATGTTAGACCTCGAGCAAAAGTAAATTTACCGGCTACCTTACCCTCCAAATCGGAATACATCATGACGTTATGGAGGCAGGAATAGGTAAGGCGGTGGTACCAATCCGGATGAGTCGCTGCGAAACTCTACTACCTAGTCAGACGTCACGGTGTTAGTGACGGCAAGCCTATGCTCGCCTTTTACGAGCTGCCTGGCAAGAGGGCATATAGTCTATACTGCAAAGGAGCCCGGACTAACACACTTTGAATATAAAGCAAACCACCATACGGTTTGTTGGATATCAAGAAATGTAAGCGGTGTGTGTGTTTGTTCGCTCTCTTATCTCATTCAAAAATATCTGTTTTGGTCATTGCAACACACGTGAGCAGATTGAAAAATCACCCATGTATTTTCTTAAATTGGTAAAACTTAAAGAAAACGTAAATTTTACAAAACTTCAATGTTTTTCAATGTTCATTGTTAAGACAGGACAAGACTGTCGGGTCAGATAGTGTTTTCTAAATAAATAAATATCTCTGGACAAGTAACACAAATAGAATCTAACCCCAAAGTAAGCAAATAATACACTTGTATTATGGGTGTTAGTCAATGATACTAATACATAGAAATACTTAAATAGATAACAAGAATAAATTTAATAAACACCCAGACCCGGAAATGCAGACATCTAAATGTTCATCACACAAATGCCTGCCCCCGTCGGGATTCGAACCCGAACCTCGCGGTTAGTCGGTGCAGTTAGGCATGTACCCTAGCCACTCGACCAACGGTCAAAAGGGCGTAAATGAAACGTAGCTTTGTAGTAAATCTATACTTTAAAAATGAATAGCTAAATGTGTTGCTAAGCGCATAACTTCCGAACGACTGGACCGATTTGGATAATTATTTTTGTATTCTGTTAGTTGTTCTCATGAGTCGGTTCTAATGATGAGAAAATCCGGGAAATTGCAGGGAAAAACAATACTTATTTTTTCCCATACAAACTGAACGGGTGGAACGAAGTTTACCGGGTTAGCTAGTTTAAAATAATTGACATTAAAATCCGTCATGGGTTTCAAATCCGTATATTTCCGTAGACGTCTAGGAGAGAATAGTGGAATCGAAAAAATATACAAACATATTAGCAATTTTTCGCATCTAATTATTAATCATAATAATTTATTGTTTGGTAATAATTCGGACACTGTTACGTCCTAGACTGGTCTCTCTACAATCATTACCATTCACATTTGTTTATGAAGTAATAATTTATCTTTGCGACCAATATTCTACTAAGACACACTTATATTGGTTTAGTGCCACTAATAGTTTAAAACGTCATTCAAAGTTAGCAAAATACCTTTATCAAGCAATCTTCACAAGAAAATTTCGCTGTAAATTAAATAAATAAATGAATGTCCCCTGACATAATATTACACAAATTGAATCTTGCCCCATAGTAAGCAAATGATACGTAATATCGGCCCGATACGCGCTTTGCTACGTAGGTATATGACCGCGTGAATGATTATTTTATTAACAAAACAAAAATAAGTAAAAAACAACTGAAAAAGTTTCAACATGACAGCACAATCCCCACCTAAAAAAGTTTCAATTTGATTGAAAAATACCCATTAACAAAATGAACCGCCATTTATTGAATTCATTTGTTACAAAGAATGTGATAAATAAAGAAACGCTCAACCGATTTTATACAAACTTCACAGGTGAGTGAGCCCGAGTTATAAAATTACAACGAAATGTGGCATTGATTTATAAATATATACATATATATAGATTATGGGTGTTAGTCAGCTAAGTTATTTATTAATTAAGTTAGTGTCTGTCCTCATCGGTAATCAAACCCGAGTCTCGCGGTTGGATGGAGTTAGGTGTACGCTAACTCCTCAACCAATTGAGCCGTCATTGTCATGTGAAAACTGCTAAGTCTTTATGAGGAAAGTTAGGAATGTACTTCATTTGCAATAATAAGGAAAGGGATCAATCCGATCATACATAACCACGCCTCTGTCGTCAACTACCTTTGATGACGTTTTTTTTTATGATATTGGAAGCAAACAAGCAGGCGGATTTCCTGATGATAAGAAACTCACGCCGCCTAGAGACACCAAAGGTGGTAATGGTGGGATGCTCGAGCAAAAGTAAGTTTACCGGCTACCTTACCCTCCGAACCGGAACACATCATGACGTTATGGTGACAGGAATGGGTATTCGGTGGTACCAATCCCGGCGAGACGCTGCGAAACTTGTTTGCCATTGACGTGTTCCGGGTCGGAGGGTAAGGTAAACTTTTTTTTGCTCGAGGCCTAACATCGGGGCCTCAGGTCGGCAACGCGCTATTACCCCCTTTGGTGTCTCTAGGTGGCATGAAATTCTTACCATCGGGAAATCCGCCTTCCCATGTCATAAAAAGTAAAAAAAAATATATCGACCTCAGGAACTCTTACTACTTCCAACGTTTGCGTGGATGTGATCGTCTTTATGGAGTAATCATTGAGGAGAAAGTGTGGAATGAATTTCTCTCGAAATGGTGCTGGAGCAGCTCCATCCGATCGTGTACTGTTACGCCCCTGTACATTTTTCCATCATCCACCATTCAAGGTAGCCGATTAAGTGGACCCCCGAGGCCCTCGCTACTCCAGCGTGTACGTATTTGGCAACATTTGATTATCGCTTTAAATTCATATCGATTTTGCGCTCACGATCCTGAATATCATTAAGGCTAGGCGGTCACGCGGTTGTGTCGATATCTGTTTAGTTGTCAACTCAATTAAACGTTATTGTTCTTTTGTCTACTTATCCGTTTTGTTCTTAACCCTAGAACAGTACCCGTGTTAGAATTCAGTTAACGGTAGTTGGGGGTACCAGCGTACCCCAACACAAAAAATGCATTTACAATCAGATAATAAAAGTTTTGCGTAGTTTTAAAGATTTAAGCATTTTTATTAATTTAATTAGTTTAATTTTTGTTACAAAATAATTTACATAGATATTTTTAACAATTATGACTGTCTAATCACTACATAGTATAAAACAAAGTCGCTTTCTCTGTCTGCTCACTGTGTATGCTTAAATATATAAAACTACGTAACGGATTTACTTCTTTTTACACCGTATAATTTTATTTTTCTAATCTAAATTCAAGCGAAATGATTAATTATGTAATAACAACTCTATACAGATATCTTTAAAAAGCATTCGGATTTCCGAAGCTTGGCGATCATAGTCGAAGCGCATAATTTAAATAGTACTACTGTACCTAGTATAAAACAAAGTCACTTTTTTTGTCCCTATGTCCCTTTGTATGCTTAAATATTTAAAACTACGCCATGGATATTGATGCAGTTTTTTTTAATAAATAAAGTGATTGAAGAGGAAGGTTTATATGTATATTTCATAACCGTGCGAAGCCGGGGCGGGCTGCTAGTAAAACATAAAACACTGCGGCACTTTAATTATCTATAAAGTTTTGTCATATTTTTTTCTGATGATCATTACAAATGAATGTTGTACGTTGGGCGCACTGAGTGCGAGATTTTCGGTCTTTACACCTTGGGCAAATGGAACATTTTACAGATTAAAAAAAAACGAAGGAATTGCCGTAGCTATTATTCTTTTTTCTGGTTCTGAACGTCTATTTATTACATGCATAGCTTTTTTTTTATGATATTGGAAGGCAAACAAGCAGACGGATTTCCTGATGGTAAGAAATTCACGCCGCCTAGAGACACCAAAGGTGGTAATGGTGCGTTGCCAACCTGGAGCCGGGATGTTAGGCCTCGAGCAAAAGTAAGTTTACCGGCTACCTTACCCTCCGAACCGGAACACGTCATGACGTTATGGCGGCAGGAATAGGTAAGGCGGTGATACCAATCCGGGCGAGTCGCTGCTAAACTCTACCACCTAGTCAGAATTCACGGTGTTAGTGACAGTGAGCCTTTGCTCGCCTTTTACGAGCTGCCTGGCAAGGAAGGCAGATGGTCTATTCTACAAAGGAGCCCGGACCAACACGGGGGAAAATAGCTTCACGCCTCTTACGTATGGAGTGCCGAGCGTTTCGATCCTTGCAGACTGGTCTCGTTTCTTCCACATTACTCTATGCATACAACACGCTGGTTTCGGAGACTCCTGAGACAACCCTCGGATAAAACCCGAGAGTTTTGATCGTGGGATATCAACCTTGGTCTCCTTGGATACCTACATACACCCATACACATTCGCATTTTGTATCTACATTGTTAATATTTCATATATCATTCTTTTCATACAACCGAACCAACACTTTCGTTCAATACCACTATTTTTGAGATCTCACTGTAGTAAAATCAGATAGCAAGAGTTACATCAAAGACTTTGCGTAGCGCTCTCATTTCGAGCTTTTTTTATCCTAATCATGATTTTTTCTGACATACCCAATTTTTTTTGATATGGAAAGGCAAACAAGCAGACGGATTTCCTGATGGTAAGAAATTCACGCCGCCTAGAGACACCAAAGATGCTAATGGTACGTTGTCAACCTAAGGCCGGGATGTTAGGCCTCGCGCAAAAGTAAGTTTACCGGCTACCTTACCCTCCGAACCGGAACACGTCATGTCTCTACCACCTAGTCAGATGTCACGGTGTCAGTGATGATAAGCCTATGCTCACCTTTTACGAGCTGCCTGGCAAGAAAGGCAGATGGTCTATTCTGCAAAGGAGCCCGAACCAACACGGGGGAAAATTTATAAATATATATTTTAAAATTGGTAGCCTTACCCTCCCAACTGGAATACGTCAACAGCAAGCATTGGACGTTATGGCGGTAGAATAGGTAAGGCGGTGGTATCAATCCGCGTGAGTCTGCTTGTTTGCCTTCCATTATCATAAAAAAAACTATAATCAAACAAACAACATAAGTCATGCCACACTAGAATATTATGCATTTAATCAATGTTCTAACAAGGCGGCGCCACACACAAAGTACTTAATTTTATTCATAACATGTATAAAAATGTCGCGTAATATCATAATATGGCAATAAATATGTATAGAATGACCGCCGACCTCTTCTACGTTGCTTTTACCAGAATTAATCATATTAATTAGTCGCTGTTATCTGATGTTTTGCAGCGTAAATGTCTTTAAACTACAAAATTATACATACACACATATCTTCACGCCAAGTCCCTTACGAAGTAGGCAGAGAGTATCGAGTTCCAGACCTCACGATCCTGACAAACCTGTCTGGCTTCCTTCACATTCATTACCCTTTTCATACAAACACGCCGGTTTCGGAGACTCTTGACACCAGCCTCGGATAATATACGATTGATCTGATCGTGGAATGTCAATCTTGATCTCCCCGGGTACTTACATCCATCCACATTCGCGTTGTATATACAAAAAAAATATAAAACGACGTTATGCCCAAGTTATATCTAAAAACTCTGCGAAATGGAGAAGTTAAGGCACGGATAGGGTCCTGGGATTCCATACATGTAAAAACTGCTCGGATGTGATGACCAATAAAGGCATTTAAAGTATTTTTAATACGTCTATTTGTTCAAAGTCAGTGTATCAGAATATTTTAGTTCAAGTACGTTTTAGTTATCTTTATCTGGGAGTTTATATTATATTAATATTATAAATGCGAAAGTTTGTATGTTTTTTTTGCTACTTCTTCACGCAATAACTGCTGAACCGATTTCCATGAAATTTGGCACACGAATAGAGGATAACTTGGATTAACACGTAAAATAGTTTTCATCCCGCATAAACCACCAGGACACCCACGACTAGCTGCAGACACTAAGTCTCACAATGTTATAGGTGGCAAGCCTATCGCCAACCTGACACATATCCAATCCCAGGCAACATTTTTTTTATTAGAAAATTGAATTTCCTTTTTGTTGTCCGACCCGGGAATCGAACCCGGGACCACATGTAGCCAAGTCCAACACCTGGACCGCTAGACCACAGAGGCGACTTCGACTTTTTTAACATTATTAAAATACATAGCTTTACGCCAAATCACTTGCAAGGTAGGCGGAAAGTATCGAGTGCCAAACGTCACCTTCGCCATTTCTGTAAACCTGCAAACATAATGATTTCGGAGACTTCAACTTCAACAATCACGCGCTTTACCTTTCAATTAAGTCGGTGTTGTCGAACTCAATATGTCTTACCAACCATCTTCGTAAATATCAACCGTCGTTTGTAGACCTTTATTGAAACGATGTTAAGTGTCGATGTAGTAATTTCTATCGTTAATGTGGTGATAGACGGATAAAGTAAAAAAAATGTGTGCGTGTACTAGCGTACACTCGTAAGAAGTGAAGAAGTGAAACTTCTTTATGACGTTGTTTTTCAAAAAATAATTTGCTATATGCAACTTTACAGAAATTGGTTAAATAAAGTTTTTTTGCCAATCCCTACTCCGCTGGAGAAAGTATACTTCGAATCACGCGTGTTAGGGATAAGAACAAAGATGGCGCGTAACGGAAAAATGTGACGCGTGACGAAAAAATGTTACACTAAATTTTTTTCCAACACCGATAAAAAAGTTTCACTTCAACAAGAATTTTTTTTTGAAATGTCTACTGTTGTGTACGTCTAAGGACATTACAACGTCACCGGGCTAGTGGGCGAGCAGAGTGCTCATCCAGAGATTGAAATATGGGTGGGGCCTGGGACCCCTACCCTAAGGGCGTCTCCTGTGAGACCGTACCTCGGTAATTAAAGCTTTACTTCACCACGCTGAATAACCACTCATCCTAACATGCAAGAGATCGCGGATTTGGTGGCATAAATAAATAAGAGCGACTGATAAAAGATTAACCAAGTAGATATACAATGCGAATGTGGATGGATGTAGGTACAGTACTTCTATTTAGGTTATGCGCATCGCCTTTGCATTTTTTACACTTTGGCTGACCTAATCTAAATATAAGCGAAATGATTAATTATGTAATAACAACTTTATATAGATATTTTTAAAATAAATTCGGATTTCCGAAGCTTGACGAATGTAGTCGATTCTTGACGCGCATAATTTAAATACAGTACCCGTGTTAGAATTCAGTTAACGGTAGTTGGGGGTACCAGCGTACCCCAACACAAAAAATGCATTTACAATCAGATAATAAAAGTTTTGCGTAGTTTTAAAAATTTAAGCATTTTCATTAATTTATTTAGTTTAATTTTTATTAAAAATTAATTTACATAGATATTTTTAACAATTATGACTGTCTAATCACTACAACATAGTATAAAACAAAGTCGCTTTCTCTGTCTGCTCACTTTGTATGCTTAAATCTTTAAAACTACGCAACGGATTTACTTCTTTTTACACAGTATAATTTTATTTTTCTAATCTAAATTTAAGCGAAATGATTAATTATGTAATAACAACTTTATATAGATATCTTTAAAATAAATTCGGATTTCCGAAGCTTGACGAATGTAGTCGATTCTTGACGTGCATAATTTAAATAGAACTACTGTACCCGGTGAAACTTTAAGGCTTTTAGGTTAGACTGATGTTTCACGATCACATCGTTCGGGTTTTATCCGAGGGTAGTGTCAAAAGTCTTCGAAACTGGAATGTTTGTATGAAAAGTGTAATGAATGTGGTGGATGCCAGACAGATTTGCAAGGATCGTGACATTTGTCACTCGATACTCTCTGTCTATCCCGTAAGGGACTTGGGAAGAAGATATGTAGGTGTGATTGAATGTAAATCCGGTGAAAATTTTAGGCAGCTCGTAAAAGGCTAGCATAGGATTACCGTCACTAACACCATGACATCTGACTAGTTTCGCAGCGACTCAACTGGATTGGTACCACCGCCTTACCTATTCCTGCCGGCATAACGTTAGTGCTTGTCATTGACGTGTTTCGGGGCAAAGGATAACGTAAACTTATTTTTGCTCGAGGCCTAAAATTGTGGCCTTGGGTCGGCAACATACCATTACCACCTTAGGTCTCTCTAGGCTGCGTGAATTTTTACCATCAGGAAATCCGTCTACCAAACAAGTAGACGGATTGAACCTTTCAATATCATAAAATAAAATAAATAAAAATGAAAAGGTCACTAAGTTTGTGACCTATTTAACATATTGACTATTGAGAAGACATATTCTCCTTTTCATAGAGGATTCTTTGTATGGAATTTATTATAACCAGGGCCCGGCGATCTTTCCAAGATTTCTCTACCAAAGTTATAAAATCGTTAGATGCTTAATCCATATTTAGTGTGTGTCGATTTCCTGTGATAGGCTGTTGGCTGCACCACTGACATTGACAACCTTGACAGATTAAACATTTTTACTTTTATTTCTCATTGTTGTCCTTAAGAGGATTAATTCGGCATGGACCTTATTTAATCCCACCTAACAAAAACGCAGCCTTTTATATAGTGTACTAGCGGCCCGGTACGTACTTCGCTACGTATACAATGAATATCAATTACATAACACATCAAAACGGAAAAACGATGGGTTGCATTTCGGTAATGCCGGCAGAAGTGAATACTTGAATATTAACGTTGTGCATTTTTGATATTTTGAAATGGTTATGGTGCAAACATGACAATACGAACATTCGCGCAAGCGCCCTGCGCCGTCTTACGAATCAGGTCACGTGTCCTGATGCGAGTTTAGTTTTTACCCATTCCAAAAAAGTGCGCAACGCCGCTAAAAAGTTTTATCTTCAAAAAGGAAAAACAGCTGAAAAAAGTTTTAATATGACAGCACAATCGCTATCTGAAAAAAAATTCAATTTGACTGTTAAATACACATTAACAAAATGATCCGCCATATATTAAATTCATTTGTTGCAAAAAATGTAATAGGTAAACGAGGAACCGTTTAAACGATTTTATGCAAACTTCACGTAAACTACTTCACGTAACACGTTTGGTTTGGATAGGTAAGCTGCCAGGCACAGGAAGGCAGATGGTCTATTCTGCAAAGGAGCCCGGACCACCAAAACAATCAATTGGATGTGAGCATCATGTTACACGTACAAAGTCAACGTTGTTTACATTACAAATGTCGAGGTAAGAAGCAAATGCAAAACATAAGCATTGCACAGATTACCAAACCGCCAATGTCGCAGTGGTTGCGAGGCGTTCTTACATAACTTAAGTCGGAGACACGAATACAAATGAGTCGGATGAAACACGCTCTTGTCGAGCACACGGCGTGGGCATTCTTGATTCGACTCATTCTAGCTACGAGTATGTCTATCTATACTTAAAATTGTAGAGAGTGAGTTATGTTCATTGAAATTTAAAAAAAAATTGATGAAGACAGGTGAGTAAAAGAAAGCAGAGCAAATTTTTTTTGTCTGTCTGTATGTTGGTCTGTCTGTCTGAATTTCTACCGCGATTTACGCCGAATCTACTGAACTGATCGTTATGTAATTTGGAAGACAGGTGCTATATGTTCCCAAGAAAGTTATAGGAGATGTGGGAAGGGGGGTAAAAATCAAAATGTAAAAGTAAGTAAAATTTTAGTATGCTTTTTGTTATGGGTGTTAGTCGACGGTTCTCATACATAGAATACTTAAATAGATAACAGAATAATATTAATGAACACCCAGACCCGGGAATGTAGAAATCTGAATGTTCATCATACAAATGCCTGCCCCCGTCAGGAATCGAAATGCCCGAGCTTCGTAGTTGGATAATGTAGTTGGACGTGTACCTTCGCTAGCCACTCGACTAACGAGATGGTCTTATATGTATGTGCTTTGCAGACTGTAAAAAAAATTCTAATTCATGGTTTTGTAGTTAAGAAATTACGTACTTAATAATATTCAGTTGAAAGTGACTTAGTAAATAATTTAAAATCCGGAATTAAATGAATATTTGAATATTATACTAAGAAATATATTATCTTAAACTGGTAGGTATATATGCACTTTGTAATTAATTTCAACCACACAATGAACGAACGAAGTTACGGGTACAATTATTAGCTAGTACATAATATAATCGTAAAATACTTTGTATAGATGTTAAAGATGTTCCAGAAAAATGAAGTATTAGGATTTTTTTGGTTTTATTTGTCAGTTGTTTTTTATTATGTAAATGCAATCATATAAATTCAACAAGTGCCGAATATGAAAACTATTGATTTTAAAATTGTTATTTAATCCTTTGCGCCAAAAAATCTGACTCGGTTTTGCTGGGGTGCTTGCTTTTTTGTAGAATATAGATTTAACTTAATATCTCAATCTCATCGAAATCGATCCAGTTGGTTTTAAAGAAAGAAAGAAAGAAATCATATATTTATTTGCGGAATTGTTAAAGTTGTTACAAAATTATTTAAGCTTTCCAACATATTCTACCACATTGTGGTGCGTAAATATTTTTATTTATAAAAAGTAATTACTTAATTATGTACATAATGTGTTAGTGCTCATACAAAAAAATAGTATTAATTACAATTTGTATTATGAATTATAAAACAATTTTAAAATATATATTTATAAATTTTCCCCCGTGTTGGTTCGGGCTCCTTTGCAGAATAGACCATCTGCCTTTCTTGCCAGGCAGCTCGTAAAAGGTGAGCATAGGCTTATCATCACTGACACCGTGACATCTGACTAGGTGGTAGAGACATGACGTGTTCCGGTTCGGAGGGTAAGGTAGCCGGTAAACTCACTTTTACTCGAGGCCTAACATCCTGACCTCAGGTTGGCAACGCACCATTACCATCTTTGGTGTCTCTAGGCGACGTGAATTTCTTACAGAAATCCGTCTGCTTGTTTGCCTTCCTATAACAATAGAAAAAATGTGAAATATCTTTGATTGAATATAAAATCTAATAAATTGCAGGCAAAACCGCGATTGTAAACTACTTTTTTCATATTAATATTCAACTTTGGTTTTGTTCTCAGATTTTCGTTGCTTTCTACTTAATCGTTTTTGGAAATCAATAGCTTTTAAATGTAAAAGCTATTTTGTCGATGTCTTTGTGTTTATAGTCATAAACGGTTTGTAAACTTTCCAATTTCTCAAGTGCCACTGTGATGTTCTTGATAATTATATTCATGAGTTTTTAAAGATGTGTA
>NJDD01002031.1:249494-266264 GCA_002245505.1 Calephelis nemesis | reverse complement strand
GCCTATCGCCAACCGGGCACGTTTCCAATCCCGACCAACATTTTTTTATTAGAAAATCGGAAAAATCCAATTTTTTGGTGGTCGACCCGGGATTCGAACCCGAGACCTTATGCAGTCAAGTCCAACACTCGGACCGCTAGACCACAGAGGCGACTTGTTGTTATTGCGGCAGAAATAGGTAAAGAGGTGGTACCAATCCAAACGAGTCGCTGCCACCTAGTTGGATGTCACGGTGTTAGTGGCGGTAAGCTTATGCTCGCCTTTTACGCCTTTGTTTGTGTTTACAAATAATGGCACAAATGATATTGTTTAGTCTGTCCCAAACCCTGGAAAGCATCATTGTGTTAACAAATAATGCAACAAATGATAATGTTTAGTCTGTCGTCCATCACTAAAATGTTTCTAACGCTACAAACCCTAGAAAGCATCTTTGTGTTTACAAATGATGCCACAAATGATAATGTTTAGTCTGTCGTCCGGCAATAAAATGTTTCTAACACAATAAACCCTAGAAAGCATCTTTGTGTTCACAAATAATGCCACAATTGATAATGTTTAGTCTACGTCCAGCAATAAAAATTTTCTTACACTACAAACCCTAGAAAGCATCTTTGTGTTTACAAATGATGCCACAAATGATAATGTTTATTCTGTCGTCCGGCAATAAAATGTTTCTAACGCTACAAACCCTAGAAAGCATCTTTATGTTTACAAATGATGCCACCAATGATAATGTTTAGTCTGTCGTCCGGCAATAAAATGTTTCTAACACAATAAACCCTAGAAAGCATCTTTGTGTTCACAAATAATGCCACAATTGATAATGTTTAGTCTACGTCCAGCAATAAAAATTTTCTTACACTACAAACCCTAGAAAGCATCTTTGTGTTTACAAATGATGCCACAAATGATAATGTTTGTTCTGTCGTCCGGCAATAAAATGTTTCTAACACAACAAACCCTAGAAAGCATCTTTGTGTTCACAAATAATGCCACAATTGATAATGTTTAGTCTACGTCCAGCAATAAAATGTTTCTTACACTACAAACCCTAGAAAGCATCTTTGTGTTTACAAATGATGCCACAAATGATAATGTTTATTCTGTCGTCCGGCAATAAAATGTTTCTTACGCTACAAACCCTAGAAAGCATCTTTTTGTTTACAAATAATGCCACAAATGATAATGTTTAGTCTATCGTATGTTTCTAACACTATAAACCCTAGAAAGCATTTTTGTGTTTACAAATAATGTAACAAATGATAATGTTTAATCTATCGTCCAGCTATAAAATGAAAATAATTACAACTCCTCAAACAGTTAAAATAACCAGATGCGGTTGAGTGGTCTATACCAGTTGCCAAACCAAAGCAGCGCCCTACTGTTTTCCAATTGGATACGATGTAACAATTATTGTTGATTGTATATTATTGCAAGTTAATTGCAATTGATCTGAACCGTGGCACGGCATTACTAATGCAGGTGCGCCCACGCCACCTTTCGAAAGTTCAAGACGCACTTCAGTGGTTGTAATACTGGCGTGACGTATGACAATGTATGTGTCGTTGCAATTGCACAATCTTTGTGTTTATTGTTTTGTTTAGTTGAGTTTCGAGTATTCTGCGCTGCCTACACCTTCGTATATATTAAATCGTAAAGCCTCTGAGGTCTAGCAGTTCAGTTGTTGGACTTGTTGCACGAGGTCCCCGGTTCGAATCCCGGGTCGGGCAAAAAAAAGGAAGTTGGGTTTTTCTAATTTTCTAATTGTTGCTCGGGATTGTATATGTGCCCGGTTGGCGATACGCTTGCCATCTAACACATTGTGGAACTGAGTGTCTTCGGCTAGTCGTGGGTGACATGGCTGTGCCTCTGCCTACCTCTCCGGGGATATGGGCGTGAAGATGATTTTTTTTTCTAAATCTTATAATTCTCCTTTCGCGATTCCATTAAGGGTTAGGAAACTTTTGAAAAGACGACCCCATTGAGTTTCTTTCGCTGGATGTTCTCGCTGAAGAGCCGTTTTTTGGACTCGGTGGTAGTTATCGTGTTATTGAGTCGGGACCGCTGAGTAGAATAAATCAACAGCCTCTCTGCCAGGCAGCTCATAAGAAACGAGCCTTATTAAAATATAGATCATTACTATCAAGACCACTGGTGGTAGAGCAACTTGCCCGGGTAGGGATCCACTGGCCTACCTACTTCTGTCGCCATAATAACTCTGTTATGTTACTAATGATAATTAGGTACTAGCCGACGAGAAGTTATAAAAAAAATGTTACAATTAATCATGAAGGTAACTGGCGGCTTCGCATTATAGAAGGACAATCTACAGTAGTGAACAATAAAGGCTGAAATGATGATGGCTACCATTGGTTTAAAGATTATGATATATCCAAAACTGTTTTCACCAAAAACGTCTGATTAATATCGTCCAAAATAATAGATAGATTGTACTGAATTCTTGACAGTTGTATTTAGTATCCTACTAATTAATATTATAAATGCAAAAGTTTGTATGTTACTTACTCCTTCACGCAAAAACTGCTTAACCGATTTTCATGAAATTTGGTACACATATAGAAGGTAACTTGGATTAACACATAGGATAGTGTTTAACGCGAAAAAATGTTCCTGTGGGACCATTAACCACGCGGGCAACAGCTAGTACAATATAAATAAGAAAGCTCTCTTAATTAACTTTGACATTTGACCGCTTCGACAAGATAATAATTTATCATTTTAATTCGTATAATTAATAGTTTAGACTTTAGAAGAGACCAATGCTTTGAAAATTGCTGATCGATGTTTTGTGTTTCAAAGATAAATATATCGCTTAATCTTAGTCTTATAACGGACTATAAAAAGAAGATTCTCATTTTGACTGCATGTATTTCTTTTGCATGTTTGTTTACCGATTACTCGGCCAATAACGAACTAAGTTTGATGGTTCTTTTTTGGAAAGATAGTTTAGGAGTTTGAGATGGTCCCTTAATAATTTTATTATTACCCAACCAGTGGTTTTTGAGTAGTAATCTATGCTATATTCATGCTTTAATACCGTGCGGACAAAGTTTCGGAATCAATCCTACTAATATTATAAATTCGAAAGATTGTAAGGATGTGTGTATGGTTGTTACTCTTTCACGCTCGAATGGCTTAACGGATTTGTCTGAAATTTGGAACATAGATAGATTGTGACCTGCATTAACATATAGGCAACTTTGCACAACGAGTTCTTGCGAAAACGTGGGCGAAGCCGCAGGTAACAATATAAAACAATGAGCGTATGGACACAATATATTTAGCGTCACTTGCACGTTCCTGGGTTAAGTATTTAACTCTGAGTTAGCTTCTAACTTAGGTTTATTAGGTTAGGTAAATGATTTCCTATTTGATGGTTTAACTCAAAATCAAACATAACCCGAGAAATTGCAAGTGGCCTTTAGTGTGACCAGGGACGGCGTTTGGGTATGGCGCGGTTGGGCAACCGCCCAAGTCGCCAGGATGTAAAGAGGCGTCAGTTTTTGTACGCAATATATTATTTAAATTTTAGTAAAGAGCGCCGCATAAATTATGCCCCAGGGCGCTTCTATTACTAAAACCGCTCCTGAGTGTGACAGAGCGCATTTCTTTTTATTTAATGTCAAGTATGTTATACTAGGTGGTAGAGTTTCGCAGCGACTCACCCGGATTGGTACCACCACTTTATCTATTCCTGCCGCCATAACGTCATGACGTGTTCCGGTTCGGAGGGTAAGGTAGCCGGTAAACTTGCTTTTGCTCGAGGCCTAACATCCCGGCTTCAGGTTGGCAACGCACCATTACCACCTTTGGTGTCTCTAGGCGGCGGGAATTTCTTATCATCAGGAAACCCGTCTGCTTGTTTGCCTTCGAATGTCATAAAAAAGTGATACATGTATTAGTTAACGTCGAACATACAAAAAGTCAGCCACCATTCATCAGTAAATCACCCACGTGTGTCATAAAAATATGATGTTTTCACTGAATTGTTGAGAACTCGTTAGGATTTATTCGATGCGAGCCACGTTATGGCATTTCCGGTGTCACTATGGTGTGGCGCGTGCGGTTGGGATATATTATATCTGAGGTTATTTTTACTCGATACTGAAGTATTTTCTTATGGCATTTCTTTTTTTTTGTTTTTTGATAGGCAAACAATTTGCTGTTTTTTTTGGAAGAAATACTCGTCCATAAAGATACCAAATGTGGTTTTGAGTTGCAACTCTAAGGTTTGTACCAACTGGCGTTATGGGTTGCCTTCTGAACATTTTTGTTTTCCCACAACAATGTATTAAGACGAACACGCTGACGTACAACGTTATATTAAATTATACTAAATATGTATACACCTATACCTATAAACACCAAAGATGAAAATTGTGCGTTTTAATTTTTAAAGCAGAAACTGGGATTTTAAACTGATTAAAAACCGATTGTTATTGTTATAAAATAACAAGTCCTGAGTGACCGTCATCGCTAAGCAAAAACTGTTAAATCATGAAATTTGTTGAGTATCTTCACGCCCATATCCCCGAAGAGGTAGGCAGAGGCACAACCAGGTCACCCACGACTAGACGAAGATACTAAGTCCCATATATGATAGGTGGCAAGCCTATCGCCAACCGGGTACGTGTCCAATCCCGACCAACATTTTTTTTGATTAGAAAATTGAAAAATCGGTTAAGTGGTTTAGGAGTCCATTGAGGACAAACATTGTGACACGAGATTTATATATATTACGATTTCAAGTCACAGTGAATCTTCGGGATAAATTCTGAAACTTTTTAATTAGTCTTGTTCAAACTCGGAATCATTTGTAATTGAGTTCGAGTTAAAAGGTGAGATAGTTTTAATACAGTGAGTCAAATAACTTAAATACGCGGGGAAAGCCGCGAGAAATCATTTGTCTCAAACTGAAATCGAATAAACTCTCAATCTCATCAATCCATGTAGGATCTTACAACGAAAATAAAAAAGGAAGACAATAAATTACCAATCCTTAAAATCATTGTTATTTTTTTGGTTCGTTAATTTTCAAGTTAATTAATTTTGCCAGATTTATGGGTACGTTGACTCCAATGAATAAGAAAAAAATGTTAGTCGTTTTATATAGGGATGTACCATATATACATGCATACATACATGTAGCTTCCATGTTGTCCATTTCGGCGTTTTAAGGACATTCTAGACGGTTGTAAACACGCCTTGTAACAAAGGTAAACTTGGAAGAAACTTAGTTTCCATCTTCGGATTATTATTAGTAATTGCTGCCTCTGTGGTCTAGCGATCCGGCGTCAGACTTGACTTCTTGAGATGCTGGGTTCGATCCTCGGGTCGGACAACAAAAAAAAAATAGAAAATGTATATTTTCAATTTTCTAATACAAGTAACGTTGCCCGGAATTGGATATGTGCCCGGTTGGAGATATGCTTGCCACCTACCTCATTGTGAGATTTAGTGTCTTCGGCTAGCTTGATCTTTTTATCTAATACCCGTTTGGATAGCGGGATAACAATTAGCCGATGTGACTGCACTCAGAGATGTCAATCATCTTTTAAACAGTCGTTAAGTAGACATTTTCTTTACAATATTGTAGCTGACGGCCGCATTCAAATAAGTCAATTATATTTTAATCAGTCATTAATTTGACATTACCTTTACGAAATTGTGACTATATGATGGATTCAATATTAATTGACATCTCTGAGTGCAGCCGAAACCTTTAAAGTTTAATGTATCGCTCGCTATTCTAAAATACATTAAAATGGATTTAGAATTCCGATGCTTTGATGCGAAAAAATTAAAAAAATAACAAACACTGGTATTTATATTATTGAATAGTATGGATTATATCGTTATAGTATATAGTTAGGAGTCTATTTTCGCAACAATGTTATTACTTATTATAGTAGAATATCCGAATTCTAAAACCTAATTAAATAATCCTAAAATTAAAAATGTTCAATAACCTCCGACAAAAACATGTTATGTAGCTAAGAACATCTTGATCACGTCAGAACAAAAAGTCGACTACAAACATAGACAAACACAGACACACAACACACACGTGTGTGCACACTCAATCGATCTTACGTAAAACCAAGCAGGAGAGCTTTTATGTGCGTAAGATACCTATATACCTTCCTACCTAGAGTGGGATTGAAAGAAAGTGTTGGTGTTAAAAATATGCGAAAAGGCATTCTCCGCTGGTTCGGTCATGTGGAAAGAATGACAGATGAAAGATTGACAAAGCAAATATACAATGCGAATGTGGATGGATGTAGGTACCCGGGGAGACCAAGGCTGACATTTCACGATTAGATCAATCAGATATTATCAGAGGGTGGTGTCAAGAGTCTCCGAAACCGGCGTGTTTGTATGAAAAGGGTAATGAATGTGAAGGAAGCAAGACAGGTTTGTCAGGATCGTGAGGTCTGGCACTCGATACTCTCTGCCTATACCGTAAGAGACTTGGCGTGAAGATATGAATGTAAGATAGATTACGATAAAAATGAAGTTGACAATTAATAAATAAAATTCCAACGTCGTACAATTTTACGACTTATTTCTATAAATGGTCGTATTGTGGTTTATGGATCTGGAATGTCGACGGCACGTCTCCGTTTCCTGTCTTTCCTCTTTAAGGATTCTAAGCGCATGCAACTGCGTGGTTGGATTAATTTATCTATGCACCTAACAGCTACCTGTATCTTATGACTCGCTGTATTTACTGTAATTCCTACGGGATAGCTAACAATCAATATATCTAAATACTAAGGATTACAGTTCCTATTGTATGGATAAAGAAAAAATACTAGATGCAGATTGCAGCTGGGGATTCAAAGGAAGAAATTTTACAGTTACTCAGAAGCGTTATATATAGTTATTAGCTGACCTGGCAGACGTTGTTCTGCTATTTTTTTTGCTGCGATTCATCTTCATCACTTACGATCAAGGATTATACCTACTCAATATGCTTACAAAATTTCATGAGGATCGATCAAGCTGTTTCGGAGGAGTACGGTAACTAACATTAAGACACGGGAATTTCATATATATAAGAGATGACATGGGATGAGGATTGTATATACCTACATTAACCACCATACGTCTAAATGAATGCGCGTGATCCTTAGACAAATACACCTACTTGTCGGATTAAAAACCGGTGGGTTTATTTTATTTCAAGTCAATAAGTGCTTAAATTTTCTGACCATTTGAGCACTACCTACGGGAGAGACCTAAGAGGGTCAAAAACTTAGAAAAAAATCGTCTTTGTTCGTTAGCTCTTAATGCGACCTAGCTGATTGACATATTTTTGTTTTCCGAGATGTAGGCATGTACACTATTTATCTATTTAACTCTCTGATGAACTCCCCTACGATTAAGTGACTGTGATTGTTCTTTTAGCATTTAAGCGCTTCTTACAATGCTAAAAATAAAAACGTCACCATCTAATTAACAAATTCTAATAGGACTTGAGTGACTTCAAATTTAGCATCTTGGTCTTCCCTACTATAAGTAAAAGAATGGATCCGTCACAATTTAATGTTGAAATAAATTAAAGAATGTCAGATGAAATATTGATAAAGCAGATATACAATGCGAATGCAACGGATTTCTAGCACAAGTAATAATATACATCAATACACATACACACACACAGACTTTATCGTAGAATTCTAGTAATACCTACCATGCATACATACTAACTACGTACCAAGGTAAATACGTACTCTAATCTCAGCTAATAAACATATAAATCATGGGACAACTTTCCCAATTCCCTTACAAACGAAAGTGGAACCATCATGGAGATTTATTTATTTTCCGTGTGGTCTGTGGAAAGCACAGATTAAATAAACTTGCTAGTTATAAGTGGAAGTTAGTATCGTAAGTATAAACATAACTTTTAAATATTGATTTTGACTTCCGTATCTCGTTAATTTGGTAATTGGTAAAAGTAATTATTCGTATTAGTAGTTACTGTAGTTAGTATTAGTGTTGTTTGTGTTGATAATTTAAAACAGAGTGTAGAGTTATTTGCAGGGTCGTTAAGAGGTAAAATGGTTTATGAATTAAAAGCTTCGTCTATTGTTCTGTTGATGGTCTTCTACTTAACTTACTTTATTCATAGAGTTGCGAAAATAAATGGCAAAAATGATACCGACGTTAGAAGTATAAAATCAAGGGTTAATAATGAGTTAAAAAACCGCTCCCAGAGACATCAATTATCATCAAATTAATCTATCATAAACACTTCGTATAGAACATATCGACTTATGCCCAGTTCCTATGATCAACGAAACGTAAAGCAAAAATTTAATTACTCGTAGTCCGCTCAAAAGTAACGAAGTGATATTCATTTTTTTAAAAATGCTCGGAGTTAACCACTAAAAACGATCAACCGTAGGTAGATATCAAAACGATTCGTTTCTTTATTATAGGAACCGGCATTAATGAATATCTTAATAGGACCCCGTAGCCATAAGAAAAATATGGAATTGTCGTAATTACGTCATGTCTGTCTGATCAAATAACTGGTGGATGTGTCTCTGTAAGTTTTTTTTATGTCACAAGACAGCAACAGCCCACGGCTCTTCGGATGGAAAGAGATAAACGTGGCCTATAGACACCATAGATTTTGTTGGTGCATCGATGTTTTTTTTATGACATTGGAAATCAAACAAGCAGACGGATTTCCTGATGGTAAGAAATTCGTGGTGGTGGTGGTTCGTTGCCAATCAGAGGCCGGGATGTTAGGCCTCGAGCAAAAGTAAGTTTACCGGCTACCTTACCCTCTGAACCGGAACACGTCATGACGTTATGGTGGCAGGAATAGGTAAGGCGGTGGTACCAATCCGGGTGAGTCGCTGCGAAACTCTATCTAGTCAGATATCACGGTGTTAGTGACGGCAAGCCTATGCTCGCCTTTTACGAGCTGCCTGGCACAGGAAGGCAGATGGTCTATTCTACAAAGGAGCCCGGACCAACACGGGGGGAAATACGATGTCTTGTAGCTGAGACATTAGGCCCTATTAGTGTAAGTCTACCGGCTACCGGTAGGGTTGTTGTACGGGTAGGATGTTATAGTTATCTGAACATGCATACTTATATATCAAGACAAAACATAATTCACTCTCTACCTTCCAACTACCATCCAAAATATTTAACGATACAGATTACCTATTTGCCACCGGAGTTGTTAGAAGTCTTTTATCTCTATCACTAGAAACAATTTTTATTTTTATTTTTTTATTTTTTTACGCAGACGGATTTCCTGGTAAGAAACTCACGCCGCTTAGAGATACCAAAGATAGTAATGGTGCGCTGCCAACCTTAGACCGGGTTGTTAGGCGTCGAGCAAAAGTAAGTTTAGCGGCTACCTTATACACCCAATCGAAACACGACAACGGCAAGGACTGACGTTATGGCGGCAGGAATAGGTAAGGCGGTGGTACCAACCCGGGCGAGTCGCTGCAAAATTACTACCTAGTCAGATGTCACGGTGTTTGTAACGGTGAGCTTATGCTCGCCTTTTACGAGTTGCTTGGCATAGTAAGGCAGATGGTCTATTCTGCAAAGGAGCCAGAACCAATGCGGGGGAAAAAAACGCCGTAAAAATTTTTTATGTGTACTTATGTACACGCGTTAGAAGTTATACTTCTTCGGCGTAATAAGATAAAAATTTTATCTTCTGCCTTATTTTACATTTGTAGACAAAATGACACTAACCATAGAAATAAAGAAATATTGTGAATACAGTTGTCAGTTCTCACGCAAACATACGTAGATGTCCTTACTTTTACTTTGTTGGTAACTTTTTTTGAAAAACTAAAATGTTATCTATGGCTAACTTCATCACGTCGGTTTTTCGTGACGGTGTGCGCGCGCATCGTAAAAATTTACCCTCATCATTTTTTCCTAACGCGCGAAAAGAAGTATAACTTCAACAAATCGAAGTAATAAATCGTGTAGGTATCAATCCATGTAAACTTATCTAACGTAATTATAGATCGTTGAAATAATCATTGAAATGACTCTACTAACGGTTCAGATGTTGGGGCGTGATTGAATAAACACTTTTACTTTCTCATGGGATTAATTAGAGAATGTTATACCAATTTATTAATTAATAATAGTTGATGGCCTGTTTGGTTGTGGGGTTAGCGGTTACACCTTAGGCACGCTGGAAAAAGAATTTGCCTTTAATTCACAGGGGCAAATATATACAAGTATGTACATCTAGGTGTAGATATTTATTAAAACTAGTGGTCGCCCTTTGGTCGAAATTCGACCAAAATAAGTTATAATATCTTGTTGATAAAAACGCCATCTTCATTTCTCAAGACTTGCTCAATTGCTTTGTTTCCTAACTTTTTAGTGCGCCATCTGTAATCTTTTATCGTTATCATCAATATATTTGTTTGTGTGTATCAAATGCATGGCAGTGTGGGTAATGTTTTATTTATTGATTTAATGTACTTTATAATCATTATTTTTAAAAATTTGAGCGTTCTGCACTTCTCCTAAACATAAACTATAAGAGTGCCAAATTTTATGCTCCTCCGTCCGCACAGTTTTCGTAAAAAGGGGTCCAAAGTTTTAGCATTACGTATTAATATATAGATTTCGGTATCTAGGATTTGTTTGTACACATCAGTTTTGTTACACAGTGGGTCTTCTGTACATTAGTAATGGAATCGTTAGTTAACACTTTTAGTATACGAGGGCCAAACTGAAAGTTTTTAGAACTGGTAACTTAAAAGCATTATATTAAAAAAATAAGTTTAAATTTTGAAAATAGAACTCTTTACCAATAATATTGAGTATACATTTCATTCATTTGTCATTTGTTTTACGATTTGGCGGCAAATTGAAAATTGTCTGTGCACGTCAGAATGAATCTAAGCCGAGAAAATTTTCGTGCAATGATTTTTTATGACTTTCGATGTCATATAAGTCAACAAAAAAGTTATGATAGACTTCGATTGGCTTTTCACGATGAAGCCCCATCTCGTGCCACAGTTTACAACTGGTTTAATGAATTCAAACGTGGTCGAACTAATCTCACCGATGATTTGCGTGAGGGACGGCCTTCTACAGCGACGACTGAAGACAATATCAGTGTTGTGCGGCTTATGATAGAGACTGACAAAAGAGTGACCTATCAGCAGATTCGGACAAGTCTAGGCATAGGTATGAGTCAAGTGCACAAAATCCTCCATGAACATTTAGCGGTCAGGAAGCTTTGTGCCCGCTGGATACCGCATAATTTGACCGAGGCTCAAAAACTCCGCCGTGTTGATTGGTGCCGAGAAATGATCCAAAACGGGTTAACGGAGGTGACTCAAATGCTGTGTTCAACATACTAACGGGTGACGAAAGCTGGATTTACTGTTATGACCCGGAAACCAAAAGACAGTCTGCTCAGTGGGTGTTTCCTTCCGAAGAGTTGCCAACTAAAGTGAAGCAAAGTGTTGGAAAAAAGATGGTGGCCTCGTTCTTCGGAAAGACAGGTCATTACGCGACAGTTGTCTTAGAGGATCAGAAAACGGTTAATGCAGAGTGGTACACTAACAACTGTTTGCCACTTGTCTTGGAAAAAGTTCGATAGAAACGAACTCGCAGCAGGATCCTCCTTCATCACGACAATGCCTCGTCGCACACCGCCAGGCAAACGATCGACTATTTGGCGACCTCAGACGTGGAATTACTGGAAAACATTTTATGGACGCCGAAGAAGCAGTGGCTGCGTTTCAAAACGCCGTCGAAGAGACCCCTAAGGCCAAGTGGGCAAGGTGCTTTTCTCAATGGTTCCATCGAATGCAGCGATGTATTGATGTAAATGGACGCTATTTTGAAAAGTTATAATAAAACTTAATAACTTGCTAGAATGCTTAGTTTTTGATTTTCTAAGAACTTTCAGTTTGACCCTCGTAAGCATTGTTTTTGCTAAGGGATTTGACTAATACACTGTATTTTATCCTGGTGTTATTGTTTCATTTGATTGCCTCATTGGTCATGTGGTTAGCGTACACGCCTAACTAAACAAAAATTTTATCAACATTCCACTAGTAATTTTTGAGTTACACTTAATAATAAGATGGGTCTTTAAGTCGTCGAGGTAAGTGAAAAATTTGAGCACTGTTATGATATTAATTTATATGTACAAATTATTTTATGAATTATTATCAACAAACATTCCAACAATGTTGTCCAATAGAATGTTCTGTTACAGTCGATACACAGATTAACGATAGCAATGACAGAAATACGATCTTATTACACGATTTATGTTTACTTTAGTGGCAGGTTTGCAAGCTGTCCCCACAGCCGGCCAGAAACAACGCAACTGTAATCGAATTAATGAATACCTTTCGCTAAATTGTGTCGTATATATCAACGTCCTTGTTGTCCGTTCGAAACAAACAGATTGACACTCGGTATTTGTTATTAGCAGACTCCAAAACGGAGGAAGTTGTAAATTCGACTATACTCGTACATGTATTTATTGAAGTGAAAACTTCTTTAGCGGCGTTGCGCACTTTTATGGAATGGGTACAAACTTCTAAACTCGCGTTAGATCGTAAGACGGCGTAATGCGCATGCGCGAATGCTCGTGTTGTCATGTTTGTGTACGATAGCGCAATAAATGAATATTGAATGAAAGAATGATTGAAAGAAAATGTTATGTTAAAATGCGAAAGATTGAATGGAGCATGACTCCACTGGTTCGGTCATGTGGAAAGAATGACAGATGAAAGATTGACAAAGCAGATATACAATGCTAATGTGGATGGATGTAGGCACCCAGGGAGACCAAGGCTGACATTCCACAATCAGATCAATCGGATATTATCCGAGTTTGGTGTCAAGAGTCCCGGAAACCGGCGTGTTTGTATTATAAGGGTATGAACGTGAAGGAAACCAGACAGATTTGTCAGGATCATGAGGTCTGACACTCGATACTCTCTGCCTACCCCGTAAGGGACTTGGCGTAAATATGTGTATGTATGTGTGTAATAAATGAATATTGTACTCTACAACATAAATTATAGTATTTTCATACTGATAGTTAAAGCAATTCGTGCAAAATTATTCCCTGAACATTCCAACATATCAAAAATGCACAACGTTAAAATTCAAGTTTTCACTTCTGCCGTCACTCCCGGAGTGCAACCCGTCGTTTTTTGTATGTTTTCTACAATAAATACGTGGACGAGTACAGTCGAACCGAATGCGTATTGAACCGATTTCGATTGTTCTTTTTTGAAATGGTGGATTTTAAGTTGGTAACATATTAATGTTATCATTATTATTTTCTTCAAATCGAAGAGACTCAAAGACATATATAACTCAAAATTACTAGTGGGATGTTGATTATATTTTTGCGGGACCATCTTGGAAACATTAGCTAGCCGTCGAAAAAAGGATCATCAAATCTCGACGTGGCAATGGAATACCTAATTGGAGTCGGTTTTTTGTAGTTTTTCTGCGCTTACTAGAACTTAAATCTAACACGCTACGTATTTCTTGATTAGAAAAGTAGGTTGTCAGATAAAATGCGCTGCAAACCTAAGGTTGGGATGGCAAGTTTTTTTGCTTTACGAGGGGCCCGTGTAAATTTTTCCCCGTGTTGTTGTTCTCCTTTGCAGAATAGACCATTTGCCTTCCTGCCCGGCAGCTCGTAAAAGGTGAGCATAGGCGTCTCGTCACTAACACCGTGACATCTGACTAGGTGGTAAAATTTCGCAGCGACTCATTCGGATTGGTACCACCGCCTTACCTATTCCTGCCATCTTGACGTCGATGTTTGCCGTTGATGAGTTCCAGTTTAGAAAGTAGGTAGTAGTAGATAAACTTACTCTTGGCCTAAGATCCCGACCTGAGTTTGGCAGCGCACCATTAGGTACCTTTGGTGTCTCTAGACGTCGTGAATTTCTTGCCATCAGGAAATCCGTCTGCTTGTTTGCTTTTCGTTATCATAAAAAAATGGCAATCACTGACGTTTTATTGTAAGAGGTTGTCCTTCGTCACCCATCAAAGTGACTCAATTCATCTAGTTTATTCTACTGGCTGGCGATCGGCCTTTTTGTACCTATGCTGTAAAAAGAAGCGTTTAATATGAATGTACTAGCCTACGGGTCTCTTGAAGGCAAGTGACGACTGTAACCTATAGACACCATTAGTATTAGTGAGTAGCTGTCCTGAGGCCGGGATGTTAAGCCAATTGTATGAACCGGCTGCCCTACCCTCCGGAGTGGAACATGACAGTCATTATGGCGGCAAGTATGGGTAAAGCGTTGGATCTCTTCCCAGGCAAGTTGCACAGCACTCTACCACCAGTTGTCTACTTAGTAATAACCTGTTTTACCTATGCTCGCCTCCTACGAACTGTCTGGCAGAGAGGAAAATGGTCTATTCTACATAGCAGATCCGGACCAACACGGTAAACCAATACGGTCTAACAAGCAGAAGGATTTACTGGTGGTAAGAAAAAATATCAATGTTACTTTGCCTACCGGTGGTTGCTATGTTGGGAAGTATACTAAGCAGAACCGGATTAACCCTATATTATGGGGCCTGTAGGCAATATAATTTTCGGGCCCCATCAGTCTCACCAATCGCACCTATCAATCGCAAAACTCACATATTGTAATTAACGTATTTCGTAAGTTTCGGAATTTGGCATTTCGCTACAAATTATTTTCACGCTACGGAAGCTTACAGAATACAGAACGCACCCAACGTATCGGGGATTCCCCCAACGTGAATGAAGATTGAGGTCCAGTTGCGTTCCGAAGGATTATATTTTAAGTTCTAATAGGTATTAGATACTAGATGGTTCTGTATGTATAAAGTGTTACTGCGATAAAAAAATAATAGTATTGTTGATTATCATTTTCGATCTATAAAACTTTTTTTTGCGGACTGCAATGGGCCCCCGTCGATCCTGGGCCCCTACGCAGTTCCATACTCTGCGTTTAGGCTAATCCGGCTCTGGTACTAAGCAAAAACATTGTTTTCGTTATGAATAAAAAGTCGACCTATTGCTAAATGGAGTTACAAACCGTTGCGTCGTCCTTGTTGGTTGTTTGCATAAACAATTATTGGATTGATATTCGGTATTTTAACGTCGCTTAGCGCTATTTTTCACCAACTTGTAAAAGGAGGATTAAGAGTTATCTAGTTTTCTCTTCGACATTTTAAGCTGGCTTTAAATGTTTTACGATGTATTCCAATACTGATATTGTTAATACAAAAGTTTTGTTGTCTATTACGAATTCATAAAATTTGGCTTATGTATAACCTTGAAGATCGGAGATCAAACATAGGCTACTTTATTTTTAACCGACTTCGAAAAAACGAGAAGGTTATATGTTAGACTGCTATATTTTTATGTATATTAATCGACATCGTAGTTATTTCTGACCCGATTTCAAAAAACAATTGGAAAGATTATACTTGCCATTGCATTGATATTGGAAGGCCAAGTAAATCGAGAAAAATTTTTTTTTGGGGACGTATGTAGTTGACTTACTTTAACTTATTGAAATCGAAGTCGGGTTTTTGCACTTTCACTGCGCCAAAAATATAATGTACCTACAGTACTACTATTTATATTATGCGCTTCGGCTTTACACTTTTTACACTTTATACTTTAATTTTTAAATTGACTAACCTATCAAAATTTAAGCGAAATGATTAATTATGTGTAATAAAAACTCTATATAGATATATGTTTAAAATACATTCAAATTTCCGAAGCTTGACGAATATAGCCGAAGCGCATAATTTAAATAGTTTATAGTAATACTGTATTTATTACCTTTCAGTGTGTTTTCTTATATTTAAAATCGCCTCTGTGATCTAGCGGTCCAGGTGTTCCACTTGACTTCAAGTGGTCCCGGGTTCGATCCCTGTGTCGGACAATAAGAAGACAATGTGAGTTTTCCAATCTTCGAATTAAGAAAATGTTGCTCGGGATTGAATATGTGGCCGGTTGTCGATAGGCTTGCCACCTATCACAGTGTGGTTTTAGTGTCTGGCTAGTCGTAGGCGCCCTGGTTGTGCCTCTGCCTGTCCGTTAAGGGATACGAGCGTGAAGATACTTTACTTTACTTTAGAATTCTTCTTAAACTGTGCATTTGTTTGTTTGAACATTAAAAGATTGCGGAACCAACATTACATGCATACATTTCAATAATTAGCAAATTATTTTATACATATTGCAGCGAACAATCCACCTAAACAACTACACTTGGTAAATCAATGGATAATTGCGTTTAATGAGATTTATGATCTCCGCGTAGGCTTTGAATAGGCTGCTTTGAACACTTCCTAGTGTGGAAGCGTGTGTATGTGGGTGATTCTTATTTATATGTAACGAGGAACATGACGAGGAATGCATACGATTTCGTCAGATACATTTACATGCTAGTCGTTGCATGTGACTACGGTCGCCTGTTAGTTACTTGGCTCTCCGACGGGCAAGTATTTCCCGAATCCACGGCAAGGTAGTCAGAGCCACAACCAGGCGTCCACGATTAACCGAAGGTTGCTAGTTCCACAATATGATAGGTGGTGTAACGAGGAGCATGATGTGAAATGCATACGATATTGTCAGATACCTTTACATGCCAGTTGTTGCATGCGACTACGGTAGCCTATTTGTTACTTGTCTCTCCGGCGGGGAAGTCTTACACTCCCGAATCCACGAAAAGTTAGGCAGAGCCACAACCAGGC
>NJDD01002031.1:235702-246351 GCA_002245505.1 Calephelis nemesis | reverse complement strand
GAACGATCAAGCGCTGAGCACAGGCTACTCTATTTGACGTTGACTGATAAATAATAAAGTACCTAAGACTGATTTGGCATTTGATTTCATGTTTTATTTCACTGGAATTAAACAAGATTTATGATAATAATAAAAAAGGTTGGTTTTAAATATATATTTTTGTTGTACCTAATGCTGAGACAAAATCCTCAATAATCGTATTTTTATTTTTTATTTTTTTAGCACTTACCCTGTGCGAGGGATAAATTTCTATAAATTTTTAAAGAAAGAAAAAATCCTCAATAATGTAGGGTTTCCGGCTTTTCTACCCAAATGTCCGGCAAAACTGGCTGGCCTGTCCGGCTTTTAGGCTTGACGACCTGGCAACCCAATGTGCACTATCGACCAAAAGGAACCCATTTGTCAGAGTTCCCTTATTCCATAACACAAGTCTTACTATCTCTAAAAGTATCAGTGTATTAGGATTCAACATTGCCAGCAACATCCCATTTCGTAGTCATATAGTCCCTGCAAAAGCTAAATTAGCTACTTAGAAACTGGGGGGCTGAACCGTGCGTGTGGTACTTCAGATTCGGCTATATGTCTATGCGTTATGAAGCACAAGTCAGGCTGGACATGGAGCATTGATCTCACGTGTGCGGTGTGGGTCGGACCACCTCAGTGTTAAACAAACCATCTTGATAGAATTCGCATAGACCGGTGCCGCTTGTCGACAGCACTACCTACTTACGGTTCAGAACCTCGTCTTCTTGAAGTTATGTCTTTGTTTTACCTTGTATGCAATGGTAGAGTGTCTTCTGATAAACTTTTAAATTGTGCCTCCATCAACATTTCGACTTCATACAACACGCAAGGCTTTCCATTTCCATTTAATGCATGGGCAGTATCTATGAATATATTGTCAAATGTTTGTTTATTTTTATGATAGAAATATATAAATAGAATAAAATAAATAGAATACAATATAAATAGAAAGATCATGTATAAGTTTTAATATCTGAATCACCGAGCTTTGCTCGGTACTTTATTTTTGTTTTTTTATAAATTGTGTTTTTTGGAAATAATATTTAAGTACGAATTACACAATTAGTCTAACCTCAAAGCAAACAATCATTGACTTCGTTACTTAACAACGGACTTCGTTACTTAACAACGCCATCTGCTGGAACTTTAATTATTCCCCAAAAAATAGTATTATTATTCGCCAATAGATGTCAGGAAGAGTCATAATAAATTGGGACTACTCAAACGCCTCCTATTTGTTAAACACGAATAAGACACGAATATGACATTTTCTAAAAATGATTCCTAGCTAGATCGATTTATCGCCCCCGAAACCTCCTATACACTAAATTTCATGAAAATCGTTTGACCCGATTCCGAGATTCCAATTAGAATAACATAACTATTTTTATTTTATTTTTTCAGTTTTTCGCTAGATGGGTCCTAGCGGTATAATAAATAACGAAGTTTTAAAATACATAAAAAATCAATACATTTTTTATTTTCAAAATCCCACTCGTCCTTGTGAGATTCTCATCGAAAACGAACTGTAGACTTAATGAATGATGATGGTTAGTTATTGTTAACTTATGCAAGTCAGCCTTCAACAAACAATATTCCAGTTCCCACCATCAATACATGTATGAAGCTGAATGTTTAAATAAATTAATCTACGTATACAGTTAAAAGGTTGCTACCTATAGGCATACGGCCAATGTTAATAATTTTTCTCTAAAGATGGATTTCAAGCAATCGAGATAGCTGCGTATCCGCCGGCCTATCCTTTACCTAATTGCCATATTTATCCTGTCCACAGATATGTTATTGGCAAGCGATAACATAAAGATGGATCAAAATATCAATCTTGGACAGCAAGTTTTGGATAAGAATTTATTATTAATATTGGCCGATAGTGTAACTATATCATCAGAACTCTAACTAAAATAATCTTATTGCTTTGCAGGCCAAGTCCGAAGAGCAGTTGGAATGCGAAAAAGAATGGCTTCAAACTGGTCATATGTGGCTGGCACATCGTGGTGGTTTCACCGCTGTGATCAGAGAGGGAGACGCCGAGGGAGGCCGGGCCAAGGTTCGGGTGCTGCAGACCGGCGACGTGGTTACCGTCGATGAAGATGATTTGGAAAAGGTTGTTATGTGCTCCTAAAAATAGTTCGTAAAACGCTGGTTTGATTTATAGACTAAATCATGTATGCCAATAAATTTACACTGAATTGACAAAGATTTAGAAAACTGCAAGAGGTTTTTCCTTATGTTGGTCCATAACCCCAGATTAACGCCCTTTCTGTTTGGCAGCTCGTAAGAGTCAAACTTGTCCGCTTTTTTAAGATATCGGAAGGCAAACAAGCAGACGTATTTCTTGATAATAAGAAATTCACACCGCCTAAAGACACCTGAGATGGTAATGTTGCGTTGTCAACCTGAGGCCGGGTTGTTAGGTCACAAGCAAAATTAAGTTTACCGGCTTCTTTTTCCACCAGACCGGAACACGTCAACGGCAAGCGCTGACATTGTGGCGGGCGGAATAGGTATAGCGGTGGTACCAATCCGGGCAAGTAGCTGCTAATCTCTACCACATCGTCAATATCACGGTGTAAGTGACGGTAAGCCTATCCTCGCCTTTTACGAGCGGCCTGGCAGGAAGGCAGATGGTCTAATCTGCAAAGTAGCGCGGATCAACACGTCTGTACCTATTTTTTTTCTGCAATAATGATAGTATTGTGTTTCAATCTGAGGGGTAGGATAGCCAGTACCACACACAGTATAGGTCATCCTCGTTATCTGGTGCAAAAGTCAAACCGTGCCATGCAATACTATAACACATATGAGTAATGTCTAATAATGACAATAACCAGTGAAAACCTTCTGGATTAGCAGCTTTCGGCATCAGTTGCATAAGTGATATGAAAATACTACAGTTCCGTAACCCAAAGGGTAAAAACGGACCCTATTACTAGGCTTCCGCTGTCTGTCTGTCTCCAGGCTGTATCTCATAAACCGTGATAGCTAGAAGGCTAAATTTTCATAAATGATGTATTTACGTAATTCTGACAGCCATTTTTTTGACATAGTTTTATTTAGCGTAATCATTTGACATTTCCTTTTATTTTATTATAATTATTTTATATTTCTATTGAATTTTGTAATGTATAACGTTTTAATTTGACATTTATTATTATTATTATTTTTTTTTTTGCCATTTTTTTTGTTGACATCATTTGTAATTTTCGGTATTTCGAGATGTTTTTTGTTGTACAATGTGGTTTTTACCAAAGGAGTTTAATTTATTTATTTTATTTTACCATTATTAGAATAATTAATTTTTAATTTGATTTACATTTTTCAAACATTTATTAATAGTAGAATTTAGTTTAATAAATATCATTATTAGTACTTAGTTAAGGGAAAATTTCCCCATTATTGGGGTAAAAATCTAACGTGTCAACCCAGTTAATTCAAATTTGTTTACTAATGTCATCACTCAGTGTTTTTATTTAAATACCGTCATTTTTGAAGGTGACAATTAGACGGTATTATTTTCAACAAAACTGTTGTTATATAGCCCTGATAATGCTTGTATAGCGAAACCGGTTGGCTAAATTATAAAAATAAAAAATAATAAAATATATTGTGGAAAGTACAAGTGTTTCTAAATAAATTACATTATTTACGTTGCCGCTATAACAGCAAATACTAAAAAATAATAAAAAAATATTAAGGTACCCCATACAATAAACGTGTTTTTTTTTAATATTTGTTTTGCTCTACATTAAAAACAGTAACAGATAGACGCTTCCAATTCATTCTGTAATATTAACATGTGTATTTCCTTTAAAAATAAATAATTAAATTACATTAAGTAAATATTAAAGGGGGACTCCCATACAACAAACGTAATTTTTAATAGAGATATGATAGTACGAAACCCTTCGTGCGCGAGTCCGACTCGCACTTGGCCGGGTTTTTTTTAATTAGTGTCAAATGACCATGACATGATCCAGTCGTCACCCCGTTTTGATCATAGGACAAATTCCGCCACTTTAATGTCTATAGGTTACGGTTGTTTCTTGCCATCAGGAGGGCCATGTACTAGTTCTCTGTCATCACATGAAGGAGGATAGTTATTAAATTTAAATCCTTTGCAGGCGAACCCACCTCAACTGGAACGCTGTGAAGACATCGCATGGCTGCGGTGCCTCAACGAGTGCGGTGCTCTGCACGTGCTGCGATCGCGTTACACTGGTGCTCTACCTCACGCACGCGCTGGTCATGCTCTCCTGGTACTGGGGCCACCCAGGCGTACCACTCCCGTTTACACGGAAAAGGTACGTTTTTATATCACTTTGGACCGCAATCTGAGATACCTTTAAATCAGTCATTAACGGCCAATGTTAATAATGTTTCTCTAAAGATGGATTTCTAGCAATCTAGATAGCTGCGTATCCGCCGGCCTATCCTATACTTAATTGCCATACTTATCCTGTCCACCGATATGTATTGGCAAGCGATAACATAAAAATGGATCAAAATATCAATCTTGGACAGCGAGTTTTGGATTAGGATTGATTATTAATATTGGCCGTAAGCCTACATTTTCAACGCATAATTGTGGCTTAATATTTTAAATGTTGATTGCCGTCTCTCGCGGATAAAGTTGTTCGTCTGAGCGAGTGCGGACTGCGGTATACTGCACGTGCTGCGGTCGCATTACTATACATTGTAACTACAAATTATACCCTCTTAGGTTTGTGGTCTAGCGGTTCGGTGTTGGATTTGACTTCATTAGGCGTCGGGTTTGATCTCCAGATCGGGCAATCATGGAAAAATGTGTTTTTTTTATTTTCTAATACAGAGTGACGTTAGCTGGGCTTGGTTAAGCACGGTTGGTGATAAGCTTGCAACCTATCAAATTGTTGCAGGACTTAGTGTCTTCGGCTAGTCGCTGGTGCCCTGGTTGACATGACTGGTGTCTATCCCATTGGGGATACGGGCACGTGCAGTGCGTAATCTTGCCATTTCAATAAAATTAATTTCTATAAAGTATAAACCATTCCTATTTAAGTCAAATTTAATGTCACTTACATCATATTACAATCGATTTTGTCCCATAGAGCCCACTTAGATCTTTTATTACGGATGAAAGTGAAAGACTAAAAATCTATACATATAATAAATCTGTAGAAGGGTCAGTTCTGTACATTGAAAATATTGAAAAAATAAATAGCAAGGGGTGTTACTGGATCGGTACCAAACCCAAATATATGATTAAAAAAATTTTTGTCTGTCTGTATGTTCAGGCATCACGTGAAAATTAACGGTTTGATTTCGATGAAACTTGGTATAATTATACCTTTTTATCCTGGAAAAGTACGTAGAAAAAAATATCCTAATTTTTCAGTTTTATATACGCGGACGGATTCGCGGGCGGAAGCTGAATGTGCCTCTGCTTACCTTTTCGGTGATTTGGACGTGAAGATACTTTACATACATTTTCGGAATATTTCAGGTGGCGGCCATGTTTCGCGGATGCAGAGATGATGATATGCCCCCGCACGTGTTCGCTGCCGCACAATCAGCCCATAGGTGCATGCTGGCATCTAGAAGGGATCGCGCTATCGTTTTTTTGGGAAGGTAACATAAGTCTGTTGTAAAGCAAGTCGCTTAAGCCCTGGCATTTAATCTGTCATCGCCTTTTTAATAAATATGGAGGAAATTATTCAAAGGTTTAAATTAACATTACAGTTTTTATTTGTACTGTAATACAGATTATAATGCCACCTTAAATCTTGAAGTATTTCACTATATTTCTACTAGTTAAACCATTTTATTTTACTATTTTATTAATAGATATGGATTTAAATACTTCAAGTTTTAACCAGATATTAAATATTTTTTCCTGTGTGTACATATTACTATAATATCAACCTTACATTACCCTTACTTTCGTCTTTGTTTATTTATAAGCCAGTTCCTACCTTATTAATAAACGGATACTAAAGTACTCTAAGGTTTAACTACCGCCTCGTTGGTCGAGTGGCTAACGTAAACTCCTAACTAGGTTTGGGTTCGATTCCCGAAGGGGACAGGCATTTGTCTGATGAACATTGAGATGTCTGCATTTCCGGGTCTGAGTGTTTATCAATTTATTCTGGTAATTTATTTCAGTATTTCTGTGAATTATATTTATGTGTTATATATGTTCAGTATCGTTGACCAACAAACATAATACAAGCATGTTATTTGCTTAATTTGGTGTTCGATTCAATTTGTGTAACTTGTCCTGGGATACTTATTTATTTATTTATCTTAATTAACATTATAGTCTTTACTATACTGTTAAACAGACTAATATCATAGTAAGCCTTAGTGTACTTTAATCTGTGTTTATTTATAAGACCGTAAATATTTAAAATACTAACATTTTTAATTATTTATACGGGATACTCACGATCTTCTTTTATTTTTATAAATATATAAATAATTAAAAATGTTATTAATACGCGACGACTTAAGTTTAAAATCTTATATTTAAAATACTTTCGTTAAATCTATGTTAAATAAGGTCTGATTTAGGCCTATTTGATTTTAATTTAATTATTAATCGAATTTAAATAATTATTATTAGTACGAGCTTTTAAATAGTTTCGATTAGAAGAGAGTCCGGCTAGTAAAAAAAATGAAATATTCAAATTAAGAATGTTTCGATTTTAAATTATTAATAATCAAACAAAATACCAGATTACTTCTTATGTAATTTATTAAAAAGAACTAGTTTTTCTATCACTATTTGCTAAGATTTACATAATATATTCGCTTATAGACATTTCACATAATAGATTTGAATGTATTGTCTGGCTGAAGGTCAAGGTGATCATTTTGGATTTTCCGGACAAAATGACATATGTATTAATTATTCTTCGACGGCAATATTGACTTTAAATTAATATCTCAAACATTCCTGTGGCCGTTAAAGATATAAGAAATAATAATGTTATTAAAAGCTAATGATTAGGTGTTTTATTTATAGAAATGTAAAAATCTAAAATTGACCCATGTTGGTCCGGGCTTCTATGCAGAATAGACCATCTGCCTTCCTGCCAGGCAGCTCTGAAAAGGCGAGCATAGGCTTACTGCCACTAACACCCAGTGCTTGCTGTTGTCGTGTTCCGGTTTAGAGGATAAGGTAGCCGGTAAATCTACTTTTGCTCGAGGCCTAATATCCCAGCCTAAGGTTGGCAACGCATTACCATCTTTGGTGTCTGCTTGTTTGCCTTCCAATATCACAAAAAAAAATTTAACGCATTGAACCTATACAAATATAAGGAGCTGCCACATATAATTTTTCCGTACGGAATTTTAATGGATTTGTATGGGCGAGAATTGCGTTTCGAAATTTCGAAACTGGGAATAAGGGAATTCCGCATTTATGATCCGGACCCTGTGAATGCTTGTACTAATACTAACTGGGAACTTAACGAGCTTTAATCTGCGCTGTGGTACTAGAATGAAGTAACATAGACCTTTAGAAGGATTTTTATGGGAGAATATACTATTATTAACGCGATATTCTTTATTTCTAGGTCCGGTTCTGGTAAAACATCAGCCATGCGTCATTGTGTATGGTACTTGGCTAGCGCGTATCCAGCTCAAGGATCCAAGCTGAGCCCTGAACGGCTTATTGCAGCGTTGGATGTGTTGCACGATTTTGGGTCTAGCCGGTACGTCGTATTGGAAATGAATTTTTAAAAAGTATTTTTATATCAATTGGATAAAAAGTACTTGAGGTAGCCCAGTTCTAAAGATGGCCCATTTTTAATATTTCGTATTTTTTTAAAGTTTGAAACACTTCAACTCTTTCAAACTTTGAAAAATACAAAATATTAAAAATGGACCATCTTAAGAACCAGGCTATCTTAGGCGCAAGTGCCTTATTATTTGTCATGTTACTCCACAAAAAGTTAATGTTTTTTTTTTAAATTTTCGTTACTATTTAATACGAAACGCACACATTGGATATGATGTTCCTGTTTGCTATTTGCAAAACCACACAAACCACACACACACACACACATACACACACACACATATATATAACGGATATTAATAATGTAGGTATGTTAATAAAAATAAAGACATTCTTCTTCATCCTTTTCAGTACCGGATCAAATACGCACGCCTCTCGTTTCGTCTCTTTAACCTCATTAGATTTTGACGGCGGCGGTGCGCTCGTATCAGCTTCAGTTCAAATTCTGATTCCGGACTTCAAGCCTGATCAAACCTCTCTCAGGGCTTTGAATGTGTAAGTATTAACAACGAATATTTATTAATTTCCAAATTTACAGTAATTGTTGATTTAATGCAGTTCCTACTAACTTTGATTACACAATTTAGATTGATAGAAGATGATGAATTTGATTCCACTTCTTCTCCCTAACGCTATCAAATTTGAGCACATTATACCGTTTGTAAATTATTAAGTATGATTTTAACAATTAATATATATGCGAAAAGATATAGGCATCGCTTAAAAAAAATCTGTATATAAAAATTAATCCCATTTTTTGACCATCGCAACCACACCCGATTTCGGCCACGTTCCGACTTAAAAAAATGCACTAAGCATATCTACCAAATTTCGCCTCTGTGATCCCTCTAGATTCGAACTTGATTTGACTGCATGAGGCAACAAAAAGAAAATGTGGAATTTAGTCCAGTTCGGCTAGTCTTTTGTTGCCCTGTTTGTGCCTCTGCCTACTTTAGTGGATATTGGTGTGAAGATACTTACTTATGTTTACCAAATTTCATAAAGACTGGATTGAACTACTCAAATCAATAAAACTACTCAAGTTGTCGTAGAACAAACATACAAATGCAACCCCATCTGAAGACAGAGAAAGACCTTCATTCGCTTCGCTCGCTCGATTAATAAAAATACTTAATAGGTATGAGAATAAATTGAGTATAATAAACGCTCAGAGCCGGAAATGCAGACATCTATATCACACAAATGTCCGTCGGACTCGGATCCGAGCCTCGTCGTTGGTTTAAGAAGTCAAGAGTGTACTGTTGCCCCTCATCCAAAAAGGCGGCTGATCTACGTATTTATTTGTCTAATGTCAATTTAACATTTATGTTCTTTATATACATAAAACCTTATAGTGCTTTGGCATGGTGGAATGCTCTTACGTTTTTTTCTCTCCGATCTGATGGTAGATTTATTAGTATTATATAGACGCGTTACAAGTGCCTCTTGTAGGTTAACGTGAAATAAAGATACTTTCAATTTGAATTATCACACATATTTTGAAAGAACACAGGGTTTAATTTAGAAAGTATTTCTAACGTTCCAGACTTTTCCATGGCTGTGACGGTCGACTTCGTCGGGAACTTCTTTTAGATCAAGCTCCAGTAAATGCGCCAAATCCGTACATTAGTTCAAATGAGAAAACAGACGCGCCCACTGAGTTTTCTGCGCTGAAAGAATCGCTGCAGATACTGGCTGTCAGTGAACAGGAGCAGATGTCCATATGGAAGATTCTGGCCGCTATTTGCCACTTAGGATGGGCAGGAGTTGCTAGAGGTGAGGAAATATGTTTCTTTGTGATGAAAAGGAGCAACGACTTTTCTGATGGTAACAAGTACATGCTGCCGGTTGAAGATGAATGATATCCTAGTGACTAGTGCTCTCGACTATGATTCTGTTTTTAATTGACAGTGCATTTTTTATAATATTGGGAGGCAAAAAAGCAGACGGATTTCCTGATGGTAAGAAATTCACGCCGCCTAAAGACGCCAAAAGGGGGTAATGATGTATTGCCAACCTGAGACGGGGCTGTTAGGCCTCGAGCAAAAATAATTTTACCTTATCCTCTCAACCGGAACACGTCAACGCCAAGCACTGACGTTATGGCTGCAGGAATAGTTAAGGCGGTGGTACCAATTCGGACGAGCCGCTGCGGAACTCTTCCACCTAGTCAGATGTGACGGTGTTAGTGACGGTAAACTTATGCTCGCCTTTTATGAGCTCCTTGGCAGGAAGGCAGATGGTTTATTCTACAACGTAGCCCGGACTAACACGGGTAAAATGTAAAACCATCAAATCAAAATAAATACCTAATTCATGTAAATTATCGGGAACATTTCATAATTTCTAAAAACGTAACAAACTAATGGTCTTATGTCCAATATGTTTGCAGCATTACCGTAAAAATAACTTGTACTAGACTACGCTGCTGCGCCTTTAGTATTTTCAAGTAGCAAAAGCCTTAATTTAATCAAATATGTTTCCTCTCTTACTTGACCTAGTTTAATGAACGTTGGACTCAAATCCTTTTAGAATTGAAAGCTAGCTTTAAATAAAACACGAACATAAAGCAAATAAACCAATGAGACATTGATAGATATGTTGATAGATATCCTAACTCATAAGTTGAACTAATTACATCAAGTTACGAAAATTTATCAAAGTTAATCCAATAGTTTCAGTTTATTTCGTACATCGTGACACGATATTTTTGTATATGCATTTGAGATATTTAATTCCAGCTAACCAAGGTTCGGGTCTGAAGCAGCAGTTCGCCAGCAGCGGGTGTGCGGGGCGGGCGGCGCGGCTGTTGGGTGTGGCGGCG
>NJDD01002031.1:211502-228259 GCA_002245505.1 Calephelis nemesis | reverse complement strand
GGCCGCGTTCCGATCCGGTGGTAGATTTATTATTATATAGACCCGTCACAAGTGCCTCTTGTAGGTTTATGTGAAATAAAGATGATTTATTATTATTATTATTATAATAAACTTTATTTAATTAAATAATGCATTATAATAAAACTTTTAATGTATTAAATACCATTTTTCAATGGTTAGTGTCATTTTGTCTACGAATGTAAAACAAGGCAAAAGATAAAATTTTTAAAAAGATTTTTATCTTATTACGCCGAAGAAGTATAACTTCTAACGCGTGTACATAAGTACACACACATATTTTTTAAGAACAAAAATTGTGGATTAGGAATCCTTTTCACTTGATCCAATGCATTTTATTATTGTTTTTAAAAAATTGTGCCTTTCTGGGAGAGTCTAAGACCATAAGGCCAGACTGCCACTACTTCCGTATTATTAATTTTCTTTGTCATATATTTCCAATCTTATTATTCAGTTTCCTATTATACAGTCATAATTTATAGAAAAAGTAAGTAGTCGTTATGGAACGTCATGTCAGGGTCTTGACTAAAGCGGTAGCCTGCTTACTCAAGCTCATTCATTTTAGAGACATACTGCGACAACGAGGAAATACACGATTCACTAATTTTTTCAAAAATATTTTACTTGCGCACTTTAACTAAATAAAAATTAATCAAATGCCATCTAAATTATTTTGTTTTACACATAATATACACGAATTTCAATTATTGCGAAAAAAACTATGACCATCTTCTTTCACGATGGCGCCAAAACTCCTTTGGATTTCGTTAAAAAAATGAGTAAAATTAAATTGAAGTAAAACAACTTAAAGCGTATACTCGGTCAAAATAACCAAATTTGTTTTAAATTATCGTTACCTTTTTTTCAACGCATGTATTAGAATGAGAAAAAACACGATATTTGGTGTCAGGTTTATTTTTGTATTGATATTTGAAAATAAGTATGCTAAAAGCTGGACAAGTAGTTTGTTTTGATTGAATTAAAATATATAAAATCATCCATATTTTTTGTTTTTATTTATATGGGACAAAGTAGCATACGTCTAAAATATAATCAAACAAAGTGTGTCTTCTTCTTCTTTTATAAATATGGCTTTCAATCGTTAAAGTGTATCAAAATTGGCGAATGAACACACTTTATCCCATTACCATCGATTACAATATTAGACATTATTATAAAAAGTATTATAATATTTATCTGAAGGAAACATTAAAGCTGAATGATGTAGAGCGATCTTTACGGGAGCCCTTATGTCGAAGGAAATAATGTATGTATATAAGGTCGGAATTATGAAAGAAGCAAGTAAGTTATTGTTTTATTTTTTCAGGGCACAAATCCTGTTCTATATGATGTAACTGGTTGGGTTAAAGCTAGCAGAGAAAATCCTATCATGAAGAAGGCTCATACTATCCTACAAGAAAGTCAAAAGTAAGTGTTTTTATTCTGTTTTTTTCGACGTGAACTGGTTTTCACTGCTCAACGGGTAGAAGTGCTGGGATTAATGCTGAGTTGATGATTGTCTATGGCGAGGCATGGATCCAGGGCCTATTGGTACGAAGTGCCCTGGGAACCTGATTCTTCTCCTAGATGTATATGTATGTATATATGTAGCATGACTGCCACCGTCACGCGAACAATGTACGAGGATAGTTGGAAGTTGTTAAAGTTGACATATGTTAGCTGGTTGTTATTTAGCTGGTTGATATGTTATCTGGTTAGCTGGTTGATATTTTTATGTTTATTTATTTGTCTTTAGTAATGTACATCTTAGGTCTTAAATTATATACATGGTGCTTACTTTTGGCATGCAAATGTAATCTTACTATTTTAAAAGACGTTCAATTATCCCGCAAAAAATATTACATTTAAATTAGATTAAATAACTGTACGAGCAACAAATAATTACATGCTATCGATTAATGTCACAGAAATAATATTACGCACATGATGTCAAAATAATAATAATATTCATGTCAATTCGTAGTTTTAAATAAAAATCAATAAATCTAAATGTTTAAAAACCACATATGTATATGATTTTCCTTGTATTTATTTATTTAGCTGGGCTAAACGATGATCGTTTCTGTTCCATAGTGAGGACATCGGGCGGCTGTCGTCCTGGTCCCGCGGCGCGTGCGGCGGCGGCTCCTGGTCGGCACCCGTCGGGGACGCCTCCACCCTGCGGAGGGCCTCCTCCATACGGCGGACGCTCACTTCTGGTATATACTTTTATTTTCATAAAATAGCATTGACCTCTAAGTGTGTGGATATGAAATAGCTACGAAAAAAGCCTTCTGTCGGTAACTAAATATGGCTGCCATTTTGTCATTATAAGGCTATCCAGAAAAAGTAGAGTACCGATATAGATACATGACCTATTATTGACCATTTGATAGTTAAGTTCAGGTAAATAGATAAGAATCAACTTACTTACTTTGTGCTACTCAATTGGCTTATACCTAAATAGGGAAATGTAATTAAACGAAAGAAAGAATGTTTACTTTTCGTGAGCACGTTTTTTGGCGTTGTTACATTGTGGCGTGCACATATATATTTATTCTTCATATAAGTTAACTCTTTATATTTATTACAAGATTCATTATCATTACAAAAAAAATGATCAGATTGCATTCAAACCACTTTCTTTACTTTTAAGTGAACACTTCAAAGAATTCTTATTAAGCTAGACTGTGATTGATATTTTCAGTATCAATGGTATACATTATTATCTTGTCCAAATATTACTTTTTGGGAACGTAAAATAAAATATCGACAATTGTAATAGTACATCACTATAAAAATTGGACACCAAATATGGATTCTTGGCAAACATGAGAACTGTCATACTTTAAATCGACGCCAAAATGAACATAGACAAAAATGTCATTAGGTATCTCTTTCGGCGTACATAATAATATCAACATTTGTTAAAAGAGTAAGTTAATTTTGTAATATAACGTCTAAGCTGAAATGGTGCTCTCCTCCATCGCATTTACGCTTACAATTGTATTTGGTATTATAAACATACTTGTTTATAATGTTATCAAAACTGTTCTATGATTGGATATCCAGTTACCTGTTATATGTCAAAAATTTCTTTGGATTTGTTGTGCAACTAGTTTAGTAATTACCCGAGCATGAAACAGAGCAGACGTCACTATGATTGCAACTTTCATTTATAAAGATCATTACGGATGTCAACATGAGTTGACCGATCTGTACGCAATCAGAAAGCAATTCTAAAAAAAATACTCAAATAAGATGTCGTTATTAATATCGCATTAAACCATCTATATAAATTAATGTAGTAGTGGTGCGCTACATTTCAGCTTAAACAGTCTCTACTTAAATCCACCTAGACCTTTTATTCTTTAAAAATAGTTGTTATAAAATGATCGGTAATCTGTCGCCCAACTAATGTACAAAAAAGCGTAAAAAGGTATCCAAAATTTTGTTATTTTTGTTAGGGAATGTATCCTCAGTTTGCCGAGCGTCTATAATACGACGATCGCTTACGTCTGGTAAGATTGGTAATATTATACGCGCTTCAATGAATTCTAACAATTAATTGGCTGAATTCAGTATGATGCTTGAATGAAATTTAATTTCACCCTTATTAATAGAAATTAAAATTTTACCGACTTGGTGCTTATGTTTTATCTACCAATATTCGTAAGTTATAGATTATTTGACTCTCTTTTTTAGAAACGGGATATTGAATGGAATTGATTACTAGGAATCAATATGATTTCCTGAAAATATTTTCATGGAGACGGACCACTTTCCACAAATACTACAAAGTATTGTAAAGCATTCGGATATCTGCGAACTATTCTGAATATATATGTTCTATACTATTCCCTATGTTTAAAAATTTATCTACATTCCTATATTAGATATTTTATTGACATTTGTTAAAATCCCTTGAGACGTGGTTTAAAAAAAATACATCAATTTATTCAAATGTTAATATTCGTATATATAGGTACACAAATATCTATCAGTAGATTGAGCTAATAGTCACTAACGGCCAATATTAATAATCAATCCTAATCCAAAACTTGCTGCCCAAGATTGATATTTTGATCCATTTTTATGTTATCGCTTGCCAGTAACATATCTGGAGACCTGATAAATATGGCAATTAGGTATAGGATAGGCCGGCGGATACGCAGCAAGATTAGCTAGATTGCTTGAAATCCATCTTTAGAGATACATTATTAACATTGGCCACAATATCTAAAAATTTAACTTTAAAACTACCGACTTTATCGACTATGAATCGTGATCCCCGGCAATGTTCCCCTGGGGAGACCACGAGGAATTCAAATTTGCTTGTTGTCCCCCGATTCACACTGGACGAGCTTAGAGGTTTCACACTGGATGAAGGATGAAGTGATGACAGTGTGACATACCAAAGGTATCTCCTGATTGTTAAGTCCAGCTTAGAGGTTTCACATTAGACGGGGTATGAAGTGATGGTAGTGTGACATACCAAAGTTATCTCCTGATTGTTAAGTCCAGCTTAGAGGTTTCACACTAGACGGGGTATGAAGTGATGGTAGTGTGACATACTAAAGTTATCTCCTGATTGTTAAGTCCAGCTTAGAGGTTTCACACTAGACGGGGTATGAAGTGATGGTACTGTGACATACCAAAGTTATCTCCTGATTGCTAAGTCCAGCTTAGAGGTTTCACACTAGACGGGGTATGAAGTGATGGTAGTGTGACATACCAAAGTTATCTCCTGATTGTTAAGTCCAGCTTAGAGGTTTCACACTAGACGGGGTATGAAGTGATGGTAGTGTGACATACCATAGTTATCTCCTGATTGTTAAGTCCAGCTTAGAGGTTTGACACTAGGCGGGGTATGAAGTGATGGTAGTGTGACATACCAAAGTTATCTTTTGATTGTTAAGTCCAGCTTAGAGGTTTCACATTAGGCGGGGTATGAAGTGATGATAGTGTGACATACCAAAGTTATCTCCTGATTGTTAAGTCCAGCTTAGAGGTTTCACACTAGGCGGGGTATGAAGTGATGATAGTGTGACATACCAAAGTTATCTCCTGATTGTTAAGTCCAGCTTAGAGGTTTCACTCTGGACGGGGAATGAAGTTATGAGAGTGTGACATACCAAAGTTATCTCCTGATTGTTTAGTCCAGGTTTAAGGTTCCCCCTTACGTTGAAGGTTGCAGAAAGTACAGTAAGGCGAAGCGAAAGCAAAGCCAGGGAATTAAAAAAATTAAAATAAAGTTACTTTACCTTTCTATTTTGAGAATAGACTCTATTCTCACCTCTAGTTTATTATGGATAAGTTGCAATTCCAAAATAATCAATGAGAAATAAAATAAAAATAAATTTAAAAAGATTATTTTCTTCTCTTTTTATATTTCTTCGAACCATTCGCAAGCCTCAATTTTTATTTATAGACCCTTTCTCTTTTAGTTACTTAACCAATTTAGTGATGGTTGCAAAGTTTTTACCGACGGCTTTATTTATTACCGAATTATCATTATGTTCTTTGACCAACGTCTTTTATTAAAAAATATTATTTCTATTATACATTATTTCTTTATTCTAACTGGCCACATGCACAAATAAAAGTACTACGTGAAATATTGTACACATATATATTCAAGCAATCAGAGGGATAACAAGCGAATGCGAATTCTTCGTGGTTCCCTCAGGGGAGCATCTAAGGACCACGAGTCTGTAAGGATTTGATCAATAATTTCCATTTAATTGGAATGCCTAAAACAGTAACACTAACCTTTGATTTTTATAACAACTTCAGATGTACTCATAACACACAGATATCTGAGTCCTATGGAATATTTTGCTGTATTATCTAGGGGTCAGATATCTACAAATATCTATGGTGTGTACTATTCTGAGTATGAATCTTTTTTGGCGACATGTACGCGGGAATGATTATAGAGCCCATTAGTTTAAAAATAATTCTAGGTTAAGTTCTTTGGTTTTTTTGAGTGCATATTCTAAAAATATTTTTTCTTGTAGTACAAACTGTAGAATTTTTCTTGAAGCTCGACTAATGCAATATTGGAAATTGGAATCGGGTATGTCATTTTAGGTACGCTTGAGGTCTCGGGTTCGAATCCCGGGTCGGCCAACAAAAAGAAAATTGGATTTTTCCAATTTTCTAATTAAAAAAAATGTTGGTCGAGATTGGAAATGTGCAGTGTTGGTGAAAGGCTTGCCACCTATCATATTGTGGGACTTGGTGTCTTCGGCTAGTCGTGGGTGCCCTGATTGTGCCTCTGCCTAACTATTCGGGGATATGGGCGTGAAGATACTTCTTTTTTGAACACAATACTGGCGAATTATTGACACTTAGTTAATAGCAAACATTAATCATTTTATCGGATTCGTTGAATTTATTTGTAATTAAATGTTAATAATCCGCTAGTACTGTGTTCCAAAGTACATAAAATGACATATACGATTCTAGTTTCCAATTCCCATGATATCGATATTCTAAAGCAGCGATCGGCAACCCGCAGTCCGCGGGCCGCTTGCGGCCCACCGACGTCTTACTTGCGGCCCGTGTTTTTTTTGTAAATAACTTATAAATATCAAAATAAGTGCATGATCGTTTTGCGGTTGATCGTAGGGTATACGGCGTGTAGTGTGGATTCAGACTTAAGAACGCGCTTCTCTCCGCCCATTTTTATGATTCTATGGGATATGACCAATTATACGTAGGTATATTTGGCTTCTAGCCTTAATATCACAAGTGTGGCCCACCTCTAGTTTATTTTGCCGCCTTGTAGCCTTTGTCTGCTAAAAGGTTGCCGACCGCTGTTCTATAGTAACTCTACTTTTCTTAAGTTCCTACATGCATTTGGTACCGAGTTAAAATTAAATCTTCATAATGCAGGGACTGCGGGTATGAAACGACGTTCGACCGCGCTTCAAGCGAAGTTCGTCGCTGACGGTATAGTGGACACGCTGCGCCGATGTGGAGCTGGTGGAGTGCATTTCGTCTGCTGCTTGCTCACCAACCAACCCACGGACAATGTCGACGACGTCAATGTTCCTCTGCTTCGATCACAGGTGAATTTTAAGAGAATACTTGTGTGCAAGTATCTTTACGCCCATATTCCTGAAGTAGTAGGCAGAGGCTCAACCAGGGCACCCACGACTAGCTGAAGACACTAAGTCCCACAATGTGATAGGTGGCAAGTCTATCGCCAACCGGGCACATATCCAATCCCGAGCAACATTTTTTGATTAGACAATTAAAAAACCGAAAATTTATTTTTTTGCCCCACCCGGGACCTCATGCAGTCAAGTCCAACACCTGAACCGCTAGACCACAGAGGCGACCACTATTACTTGTGTTCACTCAAAAAAGAAGTATTTATAGAATGATGTTCTATCAAAAGAGTAAAATGTGATATATTTAAAATTGGATCCAATAATTTCATTAAGGAATTTTTTTACAGTTTCGTGGGTTCCAATTACTCGACGCTGCACGACTGTACAAACAAGGCTTTCCAGAGCATATGCCGTTGACTGAGTTCGCTAGAAGGTGAGTCAACTTGTCATACCCATGTTTAGATAAAAAGCTTCTTTATTGGTAGATATAAGGATATGTAACTATAGAGTCACTTTTGATAGTTCTTGTTTCCATCAAAAATCAAACAATCTGCGTTTTACTTCTTTTACATATACACAAATATTAGCGATAAATGGTCTGGCCGTGTCATCTCGATAGGTCAAATTAATGATATTATTTAATATACCATTTATATATGTACTTATAAAATGATATGTCCTGTCTGACTGATTCGTCATCGCCGAGCATAATGGACTTATTATAAACAATTTAAAAAAAATTGTAATCCTATCTATCGTACGCTTTTATCGCAGGTATCGACTACTAGCTACGTCCGAAGAGACAGGAGACACGACCCAGCCAACAGCCACGATGTCTGATCGGCAGATAGTCGACGACATGCTCCTTGCACTCGATTTGGACGTCACCAGCTACAGGCTCGGCCTTACTCAGGTAAGTGCTTAGGTTACTTCAGTCTTTTGCAGGAAATTACATTTTGTATATTTGACGAATTTTTTTTTACAGCGAAATTTACTGATCTCCTGTTTACCTTATATAGTCAGTATCAAAACTGGTTTTTATTTTCATACATAGCAATTTTTACTAACAAAGACAATTTTAAATCGTATATTTAAAATTTATTGTCCCACGGGTAGGTACAAAGTTTTTACTTTGTTACTGTGTATGAAGATAATTAGGTCATAGAGTGTTATCTGTGTACAAGGCGAATGTTGTTGGCCTAAGTCCAGTCATAGATGAATGAAATGAATGAATGAATACTCTTTATTATGCACCAAAAATTACAAAATTTAAACACTGTTTCCCTTTATATTTAATTAAACGTACACAAAGGCGGTCTTATTTCTTTGTAGCGATCTCTGCCAGACAACCTTATGGTGACGGAGACAATTTATATTTTTAAAGTTTTAAAGTGTTGTATGTCGTAGGTTCATCTGACTTAATGATGCTTGTATCTACTAGAGAATTAAACTCTTACAAAATGGTAATATGTACAATCTTTCGTGCACTTAAAAAGAGTGCGCCAACGTGTGTTACTATTTTACTAGCTATAAAATACGAAAATAAATGAAATTATATTGCTAAAATTTACTGCTAATTAATAACAATATTACGTTGGCATTGTAGGCAATTCTACTGAGCACCAACTAAAGTTATTTTAGGTATACGTTTTTTCCAATGAAACAGAAAGAAACGATATAGAACATGTTAGACATGTTGATCTAGACAGTGGACATGTCAACTTTTGACATTTTCTAATCAACGTTTCCCGAGGAATGGATTAAAAGTCTGTAGACGTGATGTAGAAACTAATGTGATAACACTAAACTTGTTTTGAATAATTGAAAGAAGGTAGCGATATGTACTATCAGTTACGAAATCTGTTATTAAATTTACGCACTGTATATACAGGAAATTCTTCAGTCAATTCTGTGTATGATGGTACATGCAATTGCAATTGGCGATACCATAAACATGCCATACCGTAAGCTTTATGGTTTTACAGCATAATTGGACGAACTGCGAATACGGTAGGAAATAGCTGCTGTAAAAGAAAGTGGAATGCTTTGTGAAAATATCTCGTTCGCAGTTTATCTCTAATAAAATCTTCCTCAAGTATTCTTATCAATTAGCAGTGTGCTAACTGCTAACCTGTAAACTGTATAACTTCTCTGGAAAGTTAAAGTGTAAGGAATGAAGCAGAATAAAGGTAGCAAGTGCGTTCGGTTTTCGTGACGCATAATCAGTCGTAAATTAACTCAAAAATTGTGAATCAATAAAATTCTTTTGTCTTTTTCTATGTTTCGTTCTATGCGTATTACCATCTCGCTTGCATTATTTAGCAGACGAGAGAATCTTTAGGTAAATACACAATCTGAAATTTTGTACCTGATGAACTTTTTCTTTCAACTGAAAAGAGCTAGAAGATGGACGGGTTTATAAGTTTTTTCGTGACTAAAGATTTTTAATATTTTTATTGAACGCTTAATTAACAATAACCCTTATGTTTTTTTTTCAAACAATTTGGTTTGTAAGTTTCGGAAAAAAATTGCCTTCAGATATCTTTATCCCAGGATATATTTTTATGTATATGTAGTACAGGAAGAAGATGGCAAAAGTTAAATTTTCAAATATGAAACTATTGTAAAGATGATTTTGGTTTTTCTTCAGATTTTTTTTTCTATCAAGATGCGTAAATACAATAATTAGCATTTATATACTCGTATCGTTTTGTTAATTAACATGGATTAACGTAGTAGTAAAATTCAGCTGATATTATAGTCTACATCATTTTGTACTGTATCACATGCTAATAAAGATTATAATACCAGGTTGCACCTTGGAGTACTTCACATTGTGTTTATAAATAAGACAGTTATAATATAAGAGGGTAACAAACAGACGGCAAAAGATAAATCTTTCTATAGACATCTAAGATTACAAAGATTGCAATTTTAACGTTTAACTAGCCTATGAAATGAAAACTTGACAACGACTAGCACTGGCATAGAATGCAGTGCAGTAAGGTAATTGTTAAAGTCACTCTGCTAGTATCAAGTATGTCTATGTTTGCTAGATTCTATTATTATTTTATTATAGGTATACTATGCTTGATAGTACGGTGTAAAAATAGAAAGACAACGGTAACAAATCTTTTTGTTGACCGTTATTTATGAGTTTTAAGCAAATTGGAAAAGGAAATACCGTCTCTTATAATAATTATCAGCAAATAGACCATGACACGAAAATTGCTTGAACATAAGACCTTAACGAGAAATTATTCGTTTTGTGAAATCTACTGAACAGAAAAAATTAAGACAGTTTTTACATAAAAAGTAATAAAAACCTATAAAAATGATTATGCCTTATGTATCTATATTTTTCATTCCCTTAAGTTGCAAGGGTGACGGCAATGTTTTTTTCTAAAATCACATAAAAAAAATAGCAGAACAACGTCTGCCGGATCAGCTAGTCTAATCTATATATTTTACCTTATTGAATAAAGTCACATCATACGTGAATGTATGGAAAAATTTGGCTTATTCTAATTTTAAACCCCCGACGGTACAACTAGGGTGTTATAAGTTTGCAGAGTCTGTGTGTGTCTTTCGGTGGCACCATATCTCCTTAACGAAAGATCGATTTCGATCCTGTTTTTTTGTTTGAACCTGACGCGACCGAGATGGTTCATAGCTATTTACGGATAGCTCTTGTTATATATATTTTTTAATTTATGATCATGTTGTATTAATTAAAATAATATAAGGAGAACGTTCTTAAGAAACAAAAAAATCAGTGGGTTGCAGTCCGGGATTGAGGATAGAAGTAGAAACTTGAATACTAACATTGTGGATATTTGATATTTTGGAATGGCAAGGGAGTAATTTTGCACGCAATGCTTTAATTGTTATCAGTATAAAAATACTTTTGATTATGAACTACACAATATTAATTTAATTGATGTTGTTCCAAAACGAAAAAAAGTATATATTGCGTTTTGCTCTCTTCAAGTTAACTTGAAGATATAACCGGCCGGCGAAACGAAAATAACAGAATGAAATGCGGCGACAACATGCAGAGGTTTTACTCTTCCTACGTCTTGCGAATTTTTCGATCAGGTCACGTACTGTGAAGCGAGTTTAATATTTTTTACCTATCACAAAAAGTGCACAACGCTGCTAAAGAGGTTTTCATTTCAAAGATAGGTATGGCAAACCATTAGAAAATTAAAAAGAATTAAATAAAAATATTATTCTATGGAATTATTATTCAATTCGAATTCAATATTCATAGTCACTTATCGGCTTAGCTGTAGTATTTTTTTTTCATTTATTATTTATTAGTTAATTTGCCCCATTCTGAGGCAGGCTAAGACCTTTAGGCCATGCTGCCATGTCTTCCGTATTAATTAGTTCTCATTAACAGTCCTCAGTCACTCAAGCTTATTTAGTGAGATTTGGCGGTAGCGAGAAAATACACGATACACTAATTTCTTCACAAATATTTCACTTGTTTACTTTATCTGAACAAAATTAAACTAATTACCACCTAAATTTATTAATTTTACTCATAACATACACAAAATTCAATAATTACGAAAAAATAACGACCATCTTCCTTCACGATGGCGCCAAAACTCCCTCAGCTATAGTAATTAAAATAAAAGGCTATGGCCGGCCACAGATAAAAAACGCAATCAATAAAATGTCAACCAATAAATCGTCAAAAGTATAGGCGTGATGATGATGCACATCATAAATAGTTTCACTTTTATAATCAAAATTAGATTAAAGTAAAAGAAACGTTGCGTAAGGCTTGCCTTCACTTTTATAAATCGCTCTGGTAGACCCACCATCGAATTATCGAAGTTTCTGGCACTTTCACCTAGTAATGTGTTTTAGTACGCGTAATAACCCTTACGTCATCATCCATCATTATCAAAGTCTTCACTTTAGTTAAACCAATAAGCAAACTAAGCGACAGAATGGATGTGATGAACGGAATAGGTCATGTTTTCGCTCGCTTTATTTGTTGAATGACAGGTGGAAAAAGTAGCGGTTGTGTAATGCAATTGTATTGAATTTTGTTCATATCGAGTTTGTCTGTGTTTTTTTTTGTATGTTGTAATTATGATGTAAGAGTTTTAGTTTTTTTTGTGTTTTTTTTATTTTTTTTAAGTTGTATATCTTGGTTGTTCTTTTAGCAAGGATGGGAGCACTGTGGATGTAGAGAAGAGAGTGTATGCGGGGAATAGCGTGAATGGAGCGCTTACTAAGCATTTTTAAAACAAGGTTTTGAGTTAAGGTGTTAGACTCGTTTTGCATAATTCTGTGCTTATCCCAAGGATGTTGTGCTGAAGCGAGGGTTTGGTATGTCAGAAAAAGCTTGAGAGTAGGATAAACGCAGTCGAAATAAGAGCGCTGCGGATAATTTGTGGTGTAACGCTCACTGACCGCATTAGTAACAGTGAGATCCGAGAAAGGGTGGAATTGAAAGAAAAAGTTGGTGTTAAAATGAGAGAGGTCAAGCTCCGTTGGGCCAGTCATGTGGAAATAATGACAGTTGAAAGATTAACAAAGCAGATAGACAATGCGAGTGTGGATGGATGTAGGCACCCGATCAATTTGATGGTTTTAAGCGATTGCTCGGGTATAGAAAGGACAATTATTATGGAAGGAGCTAGGCAGCTCTGCAAGCACGATGACATTTGGCATTTGATACTCTATGTCTAATCTGTAATGTTGTGAAGGCTATGTATCTATAGTTTTGTGACATTTAATTAGAGATCAATGTTATCCAATGTTAAAAAATAATATTTGACTATTATATATATTTAAATATATTTAGTGGTCGCTCTTTGGTCGAAATTCGACCATAATAAATTTTTATATCTTGTTGATAAGAACGCCATCTTCATTTCTCAAGACCATCTCCAAACTTTTTAGTGCGCCATCTGTGAACTTTTATCGTTATCGTATATCGCTTTTGAGGTCTACAGGTAACGTGTATTTGTATCAAGCTTTTTTGATACAAACGCAAACAAACAGACGGATTTCCTGATGATAAGAAATTCACGGCGCCTAGAGACACCAAAGTTGGTAATGGCCAACCTGAAGCTGGGATGTTTGGCCTTCAGCAAAAGTAAGTTTACTGGCTAGATTACTCTCCGGAACACATCAACGGTTAGTGCTGACGTTGTGGCGGCAGGAATAGGTAAGGTGGTGATACCAATTCGGGCGAGTAGCTGCGGAAACCTTACACCTAGTCAGATGTCAATATGTTAGTAACGGTAAGCCTATGCTCGCCTTTTAGGAGTTGCCCGAAACGGAACACATAAACTGCAAGCCCTGACGTTATGACGGCAGGAATAGGTAAGTCCAGTAGTAATAGGTGGTACCAATCCGGGCAAGTCGCTGCGAAACTCTATAACCTAGTCAGATGTCAATATGTTTGTAACGGTAAGGCTATCCTCGCCTTTTATAAGTTGCCCGGCAGGAAGGCAGATGATCTATTCTGCCAAGGAGCACGAGCCAACTCGGTGAAATTTGTCTACTTGTTTGCCTTTCCCAAAAAATGAGCTCGAAAATGTAATTTGCAATGTTAGGCAACCCAATTACATGTTAATTCGCTGCATCACGATATAAAAATTACTTTGAATTTGAAACAAAGAAATTTATTCGTGGAGAAAGCTACTCGAATTAAATCCCTGAGTGGTATCATAACAATCTAATAGCGGTAAATGACTATCACAAATTCGGTGTTTGTTTTACTGTCATTACTGCGCACGAATATCAACCATTATGTCACGGAATTAAAAAAAAAACTAGCACATATATTTCAAACTAGCTTCCAACCGCACCTCCGTCCACGCGGATGTCGGTCTTCGCGTGATAAAACTGAAAAATTAAGATTTTTCTACGTTTTTTCCCAGGATAAAAAGTATCCCATTTTATGCCTAGGATAATAAGGTTTAATTATACCAAGTTTCATCGAAATCGAACCGTTAGTTTTCACGTGATGCCTGAACATACAGACAGACTGACAAAATTTTTTTTATCGCATATTTGGGTTTGGTATCGATCCAGTATTCCCCTCCTATTTATTTTTCAATATTTTCAATGTACAGAATTGACCCTTCTACAGATTTATTATATGTACATAGATGACTCCGTTTTTTGTACCCACTTCATTTTATCTTTTGAATAGGCTGTGTTTCGTGACTTGTGCTTTTTCTTTTTTTTATGAGTGAGGTTGGTTATACTATAATGTCTTATTAATAAACAAGCAGCCCGCCCTGGCTTCGCACGGGTATAAAATATGCATATAAACCTTCCTCTTCAATTATTTTAATCCGCATCAAACTTTGTTGCGTAGTTTTAAAGAGAAGCATACAAAGATACATAGGGACAGAGGAAGTGACTTTGTTTTATACTATGTAGTGACTTATTAGAGCGAGTCTAACTTTACTTCAAGGTTGAACTTGACAGTACATAAATTCACTATTAATAAAGATGGAGTAGAGGCGAAATAAACTGATCTCTTTTTTTTAACGTGTGGAAAATCCCCCCGGATACCCACCGTTCTCGGGGGAGAACGGCGGGTTATGTCGGACTCGAAGGAGATCAAAAATCGTTAGGAAACTTACCTGTCGATACCAAATTATTATACCAAAAATAGGAAGTACCTATTCTTGTTTTTGGAAGAACCTAAAACAAGAAATGATGGAAGTAAATACTTTTTGTAAATCAATTTTTCCTCTTGAGACGCGCTAAGGCTTATTGCCATACTGCCTCGTCGATCGTAATATTTCTTCTATTTTTTCTAAATTAGGAAATTTCTCTTAGTCTTAGATCAAATAAATAACTGATTAAGCTTAAAATATAAAATGTTCTTTTATTTATAAGTTGTCAAAAATCCATATTACGCCTTTCGTTTTTTTTTTGTCTTAGACCAATTTTATTTCTAACGTCATTTTCTTTAATTGCCAATTAATTTTTTAACAAAAAGTTAAAAGCCAATGTTAATTTTTGTCGTGTAATTTCATAGCTTGTCTTCAATAAATCGTCTCCCTCGCCCAGCCCCACTCATGCTAACCATCATCTTCATTTTTGAAATTTGTAGTTTCCCCGTGTTGGTCTGGGCTTCCTTGCAGAATAGACCATTTGCCTTCCTGCCAGGCAGCTCGTAAAAGGCGAACATAGGCTTACCGTCACTAACACCGTTACGTCTGACTAGGTGGTAGAGTTTTGCAGCGACTTGCACGGACTGGTACCACCGCCTTACCTATTCCTGCCGCCATAACCTCACGACGTGTTCCGGTTCGGAGGGTAAGGTAGCCGATAAACTCACTTTTGCTCGAGGCCTAACATCCCAGGCTCAGTTTGGCAACGCACCATTACCACCTTTGGTGTCTCTAGGCGTCGGGAATTTCTTACCATCAGGAAACCCGTCTACTTGTTTGCCTTCCTATATCATAAAAAAAAATAATAACCTACACAAAACATTGAAAGTCTCTGCTTCTCACTTTTGTCTTACACTATTTTAGTTTTATAGTTTATCATATCTGCAATTATGTATTATGTTCCGGTCACTAAACTAATTTAGTTGTTCAGTTTGTTTACTACCTACCTCCTCTCCTACCTCTTTCATCTGTGAGATTGGAGGGAATTCTAAAAAAGTACACTAGTCCTTTTAAATGTTTCCGACAGATGGGACGAAAATATGTTTTGTGTTGCCATAACATTCGCATTAGTTCCTCGTAAGAAAGGTGATGTTATATTTAAGGTTACATACCGTTTATTAATACCGTTTTCAATATGAAGTTAGCGAGTGTGAATGGTGTGATGGATGTGAACCCGAAGAGACCAAGGTTGAGGTTCAGGATCATGAGGTTTGGCGGTCGTTACTCTCTGCCTACCGCGTAAGGGACTTGGCGTGAAGATATGTATGTATATTATACACATTTTGTATTTTGACATTAAAAAAATAATATGTCAAATGTAACTGTAATTGATAGCTAACGTTGACACGAATATTGTTGGAAAAGTAATTGCTTTTGTATAAGTAATCAAGTTGGTTGATGAATGATTAGCAGTATTATTTCCATCTTGCTAAATGTCCGCCTTTATAAGCAACTTTATGGTATACGTCATAAGGTTGTCTTTCTGTCATGACAATTGGACCGAGTTATGCCAAAATATACCAACCCACAAATTGTCAAAAATGAGCTATTGACACCAAAGTGATCAGAATGTGCTATATTACTACTAAGCAAAAACAACCCATCCTACATTTACATTTGACACAAAAAAATCTATGAACCAAGACCAACCAAGAATAACAACCCACACATATGGACTAAGTCTAAAAAAACTCTGCTGTAATGATCCAAAAACATGTGGTGAAATCCTTGATAATTTAAATAAATAACAAATGACTGGGTCAATGAATTAAATAAATATTTTAAGACTGATAATAATTATAAAACCACGTTTAATTACAAATCTAACTTTAGACTCCGTTTAATTAACTTTATGCAGTTGGTATATTTTTGCATGACTCGGTCCAGTTAGTATTATAAAAATAATAATGTTTTAAGAGTTTTTAGTAACCCCCCAGAAGTCAGAAAATATATCGAG
>NJDD01002031.1:199286-209437 GCA_002245505.1 Calephelis nemesis | reverse complement strand
AGCTAGTGAGTTATGTAACTCCATTACATATGTTTAAGCCGCCGTAAGTAAATAAGCCTTGGCCATGAATTGTTATATAAATAAAAATATCACAGCGACCTTTTTAAATTGCAAAACGAACACAATATAGGTATATTCACGCTCATATCCCGAAGAGGCAGAGGCTCAACCAGGGCACAAACGACTGGCCGCAAGTCTCTGAATGTGATAGGTGGCAAGTAGGTAGTATCGCCAACCGGACACATATCCAATCTCGGGCAACGTTATTTTTGTTGGAGTCGAACAAGTGTCGGTCTTGACTTTTTGACAGCTAGATCACAGAGCAAGACGCATGAATGGTATTATTTTTAACTCATTCAAATACGTGGAAGATTCTGTGAAGGAAGCTCTACTGGATTGTTACCACTGCTATATATATTGGTGCGCCATTGTAGTGTTTCGTGTTGGTTTTGCACCGTTACTGAGAAGTAGCCGTTAGACTTGCAAACGTGACCTCAGATCACGACTTAAGTAGAAACTAACAAATAACCTCTGTCGACATATAAGTTTATTAAATTTGATTTAAAAAAAAATGCATTTAAAGTTTTTCCGACTTTATTGAGATTGAATAAAATCTGGCGTTACTTTGCGGAAATCCATTGTAACAGATGTAAAATAAGCCATTATGTTGCTAATTCCGCGTAAGCACTGTAACTTTTCCGTCCGGTCCGGGCTCCTTTGCAGAATAGACCATCTGCCTTTCTTGCCAGGCAGCTCGTAAAAGGCGAGCATAGGCTTATCGTCGCTAACACCGTGACATCTGACTAGGTGGTAGAGTTTCGCAGCGACTCGCCCGGATTGGTACCACCGCCTTATCTATTCCTGCCGCCATAACGTCATGACGTGTTCCGATCCGGAGGGTAAGGTAGCCGGTAAACTTACTTTTGCTCGAGGCCTAACATTCTGACCTCAGATTGGCAACGCATCATTAACATCTTTGGTATCTCTAGGCGGCGTGAATTTCTTACCATCAGGAAATCCGCCTGCTTGTTTGCCTTCCTATAACATAAAAAAACTATTGTGGCAAATAATCCTTCAAACGACAAAAAATGTGACAAGCCTAACTGACGTTCCCACCACCCACCTTCGCGACCAGAACACGAATACAGGAAGAGCTCGGGAAACAATATAAATTAAGGGAAATTAGTTAGGCTTGTCACATTCTGTGTCATTTGGAGGATTATTTGCCATAACAGTCAAAAATCAAAAAATCAAAATCTTTATTTACAAATATTACATTTAACATCATTACAGGTGTCGGAAACTCTTCTGGTAAGTTTAAAAAAACCTGTGTTAGAAGAGTCCCCTCTTGACTGTGGCTAAAACTATTTATGTAATATTGATTTATAAATTAAATCCTACTTTAGTTAAAAAGAAGTAATGTACTTAATAAACTAATGAATTATACATATTACCATTACTCTATACATATTATAGTAGCAATAGAAATATGTTAAATAGGGTTACGTTCAAGTTAGCAATGAACGATTGGTTGGTCTGTCAACGTGACTGTAAAATTATTTTATATAAAAAATTGTAACAGTAACACTGCTTAAGCAGAATTACCAAAAATAAAGGCTAATTTTTCATTTATTACAGAGGATTTCCGCTAATTAACAAAATAAAGGCTTATTTTACATCTTTTGATAATGTTTAATAAGCATTTGGATATCGTAACGGTTGAAGAAAATATCTAACTCTGATTGTAATTAATTTCGTTTTTAGAACATGTAAATAGATAAAATGTATAATTATTTCAGGCACAGACTATTTAATAGCTTGTGTAAAGGTAACATACAGACATTTTTATTTTAGCACTTGCCCTTGGGTTTAATTTCTTGAACTTTTAAGAAAGAAAACTAACTATAGGACATAACTGCCCGCGTTAACAGTGAAGACTAAAAAAAGGAATTAAAAACTTCGCCACGGGTACTTGAATCCTCAGTAGCCAAACGGTTAGAGCATTCGTCGGCTTGAAAGGTTACAGGTTCAAATCCTGTCTAGGGCGAAGTTTTACTTTAAAATTTATAGAAACATACAAACAAACGGAAAACATCAGCTGAGGACGAGGAATTCGCATTAAAAATAACTATCCAAGGTTTCTCCTTTGATTGCCAACACCACGGATAAGACCTCAGTAAGTGGAATGAAGGGTGTAATAATTCCACGCGTGAGAGTCCATAAAATGGATTCAAATTGTAAGGTAACCGAGGAAATTGTTCACTAAGCGCCGTGAAATGATAGAGTACAAGATACATCCACGACTTTGTAGCGATCACTGTTTGACATTATCCATACAACACTTTGCAATCTGGCGCATAGCAATATTAATAATATTTACGTTCTTCTGCACCGCCCCTTTTTTAACCGACTTCAAGAAAAGGAGGTTCTCAATTCAGCTGGTATATTTTTTTATGTGTGTATACCGATTTCGTCGAGGTTTCCGAACTGATTTACCTAATTCTTTTATTGTTTGATTTAGATAAATATTCCTGGATAAGTTACACAAATTAAATCTAACCCCAAAGTAAGCAAATTATATGCTTATCTTATGGGTGTTAGTCAACGATACTAATACATAGAAATGCTTAAATAGATTCCAGAATAAATTTAATAAACACCCAGGCCGGGGATTGCAGACATCTAAATGTAAATCACACAAATGCCTGCCCCCGTCGGGAATCGAACCTGAGTCTCGTGTCGTATACTTAGACGAGTACGCTAGCCACTCGACCAACGAGGCGATCAAAATATATGATAAATAAAAACAATGCAAGTGCATTTTCTTATGTAAAATTATTAACGGTTGTAAAACTAAGATTAATTATTTTTAACGGTACGTATGTGTGCGTGATTCAATCCCCCACGTACCATAAACAATCCGGTTCCAGATATCAAGCTTTATCAAATTTCTAATCACCAAAACCTGCTTATCCAGTGCTGCGTTGAACTTGATCTTCCAACTTTTACGGTAATACCGTTTATATCACGCCTATAAACGTTGGTATACTTTGTAATGTTGACTTTCACATTTCTATGGGATAGTGAACAGGAGGTGCATTTTTTTTAAGATATTGGAAGGCAAACAAGCAGACGGATTTCCTGATGGTAAGAAATTCACGCCGCCTAAAGACCTAAGGTGGTAATGATGCGTTGCCAACCTGAGGCCTGTTAGGCCTCGAGCTAAATAAGTTTGCCGGCTAACATACCCTCCAAACTGGAACAAACCAACGGCAAGCATTGACGTTATGGCGGCAGGAATAGGTAAGGCGGTTTTACCAATCCGGGTGAGTTGCTGCAAAACTCTACCACCCAGTCAGTCAACACGGCCATCTTGATGGTAAGGGATCACCGTGATCTTTAGACACTAGATACTGTAGATGCGTCGTCGACTTTCGGCCTGGTGTTAGGCCTATTGTGCAAGTCTACCGGCTGCCCTACCCTCCAGACCAGACCATGGCCCTGTCATGGCGACAGGAACTGGTAACACGGTGGATCCCTACCTGGGCTACAAATAGCCCAGGCACGGCACTCTACCACTAGTGGTCTTGTTGGTGATGACCCATTTAACTTTAGCTCCCCTTTCACAAGCTATCTGGCGGGCAGTTAGATTATCTATTCTACACAGGAGACACGGACCACTACATTACCTATTCCGGCCCGAAGGGTAGGCTAGTCGGTAGACTTGCACATTAGGTACTACACACCTGGACTACAGCATCTAAAGACCACTGTTTTCTCTAACCATGAAGCTATCCGTATGCTTATTTGTAACAAAAAAATGGTTTAAGTTGTTCGAATATCTAAAACAGGAAAGAGTGGACGTCCATCTATGAGTAATATAATTAAAAAACTACGAAAGTGTCAAGCAGTAGACCCTGACACAGATTCTCAATATCAATGTCAATTTCAACGGAACTTGTCCGTAATCATTTAAATTAATAAATGATTAAATAATAAATATGCAGCAATAGTAAAGGGCAGATATAAATTTGATAAATATTTGTTTTTTAATTTTGTTATAAATGACTTTTCATTTTCATTTCCTTATTTTGATGAAATTTTATTTTAGTGTTACAAATCTTCCACCAGTATTTGTTAGTTCTCCGTTATCTTATATGAATTTAAAATGATTTTTTAATTAGGTTTGATTGAAAATAATTTTCGAAAAATTCAAGTGGAAGTAAGAACTTTAATATTAACTTTGTGCATTTTTTGTTATTTTGGAATGGTTAGGGAATACTACTAAAAGAGCACTATACCTCACAAACTTGATTTTTTTAAGTCGTCGTCTGTTTTTTCTTTGAATTTCCAGTTATGTATATAATTATGTATACTTATATGTTTACATTATCTACGTAGGTTTATGTTCATGTATATGTTTATGTATATATTTACATATTTTGTTATATATATACTTATTATTAGTTTTTAAGTATTTCATAGTCAACAAATCGTGTATCTTCACTTGTCTACGTTTATGTTTGTTTCTGTTTTTTTCCTTTTTACGGGTTAGCTGGTAAATCTCTGTTGATGGAGATAAGCTCGCCCATTGTACTGTATTATCTTTTTGTTTGTGATAACGTTTTGTGTACAGTAAAGATGATATTATTATTATAATTTTCCACGAATTGCTTTAATTATCAGTATGAAAGTACTATCATTTATGCTGTAGAATACAATATTCATTTATTGCACTATCGTACACAAACATGACAACATGAACATTCGCGCAAGCGCCCCGCGCCCTCTTACGAATTTTCGATCAGGTCACTTGTCCTGACGTGAGTATAGAAGTTTTTACCCATTCCAAAAAAAGTGCGCAACGCTGCTAACGAAGTTTTCATTTCAAAAACCAAAGCCTTAAACACGCTAAACCAAACAATTTATTTACAAACACTTGTACAATTAGTGTTTGTTAATAAATTGTATCAAGAATGGAATTCCACCAAACACCGACGATAATATGTACAGAAACTACGCTATACCAAACTTTACGAATAGTGTTGATATCGTAAACGTTTCGAATTGCCAGCTGTCGATTTGTCTCGTTACTTTCAGAGAAATTTTATGTTCAATCTCTGCTTTTCGTGACCGATTCTTATTCTAATCGTGAATACAGCCACGAAGCCATCAGTTAGCTTTTACACTGGCATCGTTAGGGTAATTGGTAATTAACCTGAACTTGCAGACATAATAGTACGAGATCCGACCGCGTGATTTATAAGTTCATATGTTTGATTAATAAAATGTAATTTTTATCGATATTTATAACTAAACCAATGCAGATCCGCTAATTATTTTTGAACAATTACGGTCACTTGTAATTCTTAAAAGATATATTCCATTAGAAAGAAATATACCTGAGATACCGAAAAAGTTCAAGGTGCCATCCCTCACTTGGCCGCAACTTAATATCAGGTTGATCAGGTATACTTTTGTTAAATATATACGTTCATATTGTATTATCATGTTATACATATCAATTTCAAGCTTATTTTTTTTTCTTCATGATGAGATATTGGTGCCTATGCAAAAATGACCGTAAACAGTGATTGCCAACGTTTAAGATAAATAAAAGCGAGAGAAACTTAAGATGAACACCGTTTGTCGGATTAATTAATAAATTTAAACCTAAAAATAATGGTTGGATTTTAGATAAAACTTTAAAACTAACATGTTGGAGATTCAATGCTATATAATTTTACTCAACTCAAATGAAATGTTGTTTATGAATTTCGTGTCTCTATTTGACTTCTGCACTCGTGAGATTACTATTTAGTTTTTGAAGAATACTAGCGGATCCCTTACCATGAGTTACGACGCTGAAATCGTTGGCGTCACCGTGAATTTGTAAGAAAACATTGAATATCGCCTCTATTGATAACTAAGAAAACAAAGTGTCATAGATTTCGATACGCTAATTACCGAATGTAATATAAATCACTCATGCTCTAAGCCTTCACCATAAGTTGGTATAGATTACGTTCGGTAAGTTACGTGTCGAAATCTATGGCACTATAAAATTGCGTTTCTCTTAGTTAACAATTTTTGGTCTAAAAATGTGTTTCTCCTAATTACCAATAGAGGCGCTGTTCAAAGTATTCATCCAAACAATTTACAGTGACGGTAGCGACTTGACAAGCCGTAAACTCATAGTAAGGGCTCTGGTTGCAAAAACCTTTGAAGCTATCAATTAGGTTATATAATAGGTAATAATATAACTTACATTACTTTCCGTAAAGCGTTCCATACAAAACTAACTCCCTTGATAGTTGCGAGTACACCAGTCTATAATGAAGTTTACCATTACGTATTTTAATGGCATCTAAATCTATTATTTATTGTATCGGACAAAATAAGCATTTGGACGTGGAAATGAGATTAACTACAGGTAAATTATTTTAGAGAATGTTCGATTAATTTTTTTCGTGATACAATTTGACTCCATGGAATGGATTTTTTATGGTTATTTTAATAGATTGTTTATTGTCTCCTCTGTGATCTGGCGGGTAAGATGTTAGACTTGACTTCGTGAGGTCCTGGGTTGGATCTCCAGTGCAACAAAAAAATTCAATTTTAAAATAAAATGACGTTGTCCGAGATTATATATGTGCCGGGTTGGTGATAGGCTTGCCACCTATCACATTATAAGACTTAGTATCTTCGGCTAGTCGTGGGTGTCCTGATTGTGCCTCTGCCTACTTTTTAGGGGATATGGACTTGAACATCTTTTTTGTAACTGGACTACTCGATCAATAGCCAACCGATTTTGATGGTTCTTTTTATGAAAGATAGGTTATTCCAAGGTGATCCCACATTAGTTTTTTATGATCCAACAGTTGGTTTTTGAGTTACATTTAATAGTGCATAAATTTTATGATGTCTTCAAGATAAATGAAAAATGTATGCGTTAAATGTAACTCAAAAACTACTATTAGGATGTAGATAAAATTTTATGTGGGACCATTTCGGAACCATTTGCTATGTTTTGAAAAAAGAACTTCAAAACTCGACGTGGTACCTTATTAAATTGTTGGAGTAAATTTTTGTAGTTTTATTGCGCTTAATTATTATGCTATGAGATAAAATCGTGCCTTTACCATGAGTTGCTATAGAGTACGTTCGCTGATATACGTATAGAAATTTGTAGCGTTTTCTTCTGAAAATTTAGTCCTCTCGGTTACCAGTAGAGGCGCCGTTCAACGTTTTCATACAAAAAATTTTGGAGACGCTAAGAAGTATGTATAGCGCCGTCAACCCATGGTAAAAGCTCAGAGAGCTTTCTGGAAGGCTTTGAATTGTCACCTGTAAACACTGGACTGGATGTTATTGGTGCATTGATGTCTTAAGCACGTTTACCAGTTCACCGACAACTTTGCCCTCCAGCTCGGAATACTTTTTTTTAAACCAATTTCAGTAGAAGCTCTTTGTCCAAACTTATTTATAACATAGCACTCATTATTTATCGTCTGCGCAGGCCTTAAAGCAGCTTGCTTTCTAGGTATCTCAGTGCTTTATCTGTTCTTTCATCATATAATTAATGTTCGTCATATAACATATTAAAGCCTAATCCTCGTAAGATTTAGCTTCAGTCATAAGCTTGTGAATTATTCATGTCCTTAAAAGCTAGGTACTTAGATTAGGCAGGTCTTGGGACAGTATTTGGAAGTGTTTTGTCTATAGAAAAATCTGTGGCCTCTACTGTTCAAATATTATAAAGATAGAAAGAAAGAAAACGATTTATTTGAGGAATATGTGTGTAAATGAGATATTACAAAAGTATTTAACATATTCTACCATATTTTGGTGTGCAAATATTTTAACATTTATAAAAAAATATTAATTAATAACATATGCTTCAATATATAACCCAATTATTTATATTTATAACTAGTTTAATTAATTGTTACCAAAACATTTAAAAACTATACCTAATTAAATTTAACCTTGTCTACCGTAAACTACCGTTACTACTGCCGTATAGAATTTTAAGATAGGTAATCGCCTTTGTAATCTAGCGGTCCGGTGTTGGACTTGACTTAAAAAAGTCTCGGGTTCGATCCTCTGGGTGGGCAGCAAGAAGAAAATGTTTTGATGACCGGTGGCGACATATAAACGAAGTTACGAATTCAGGAATATTTTTTTAGCATTTTTGTAACAATACTTTCTTCCAATCCCACTCTTGCTCTGATCTCTCTAAAAGAAGGCATAGGTCGAGCTTGACACCACATATTTTCCAGAGCACTCTCTATTTTATCTATTTTTATGTTCTTACATACCCAATTTTTTTTTCAGTGATGTTGGGATAAGCAAAAAATATAAAGTATATGTATAATAATGTGAAATGTTTGAAGTAAGGGTGTAGTGTCCTGCAGGTCTAAAACGGCCACTTTGAGCAATTCATCTAAAAATAATTTATTTCCTGAATTATAGCAATATGGCAGTAATTCATATACTAACTAGTGGTCGCCCATTGGTCGAATTTCGACCCTAATAAATTTTAATATCTAGTTGATAAGAACGCCATCTTCATTTCTCAAGACCAACTACTTTGTTTCCAAACTTTTTAGTACGCCAGCTGTGATCTTTATCGTTATCATCAATATATTTGTTTGTGTGTGTCAAATGCATGGTAGTGTGGGTAATGTTTTATTTATTGATTTAATGCACTGTAAGCATTATTATTGAAAAATATTAGCGTTCTGCACTTCTGCTACATATAAACTATAATTGTGCCAAATTTTATGTTCCTTCGTCAGCGCAATTTTCGTAAAAAGGGGTCCAAAGTTTTGGCATCAGGTATTAATATATAGATGATTTTGGTAAAATGATCGCGCCTTTTCGGCGATTCATCTACAATTCATTTTATTAGCAGATTCATATTTTTTGTTTCCACACTTAATAATTGAAAACAGGTTGAAAACAGTATTTTGTTATGTACAAAAAAAAATGTATCGGAAAAATTAAAATGTTGTTTTTCCTAGTTTCCTAGCAGTTGAATGGGATAACATGTACCTTATGTCCTTTTATGGTTCTAAGCTACCTCTTAAACAATTTCCAACCAAATCAGTTTAGCCGTTCTTGAGTTGTAAATAGTGTAACTAACGTTACTTTTTTATATATTTAGGTATATTAGATTATGCGTTCTCAAATGTCTAGTTTTAGAAATTCGTGAGAACGATTTGACATATTTGGGACCCATAGAGCACTTTAAACGATCAAGTCTTTGTATTTCTAAAACTCGGAAACGGCTTTAACGATTTTAATGAAATTTGGTGTGTAGGGGGGTTTCCAGGGTTGTAAATCGATCTAACTAGGTTTCGTTTACAAAAATATAGATATTGATAATCGTTCAAATGAATGAATGACAGATAGTGATGAACGTTAAAATGATATCACTAAAGTATTGTTAAGTCATCATTACAATTATTCTCCATTTCGTTGTGCTCTACTTTAAAGTTATGCTTAAGTCTTAAATGGACGGACAGAGTGGTTCTATTAAGTCACGTATTTTGCTTTCATTCTTTTTAAATTTCTGCTATTGTAATAGTAAGTAGGTAGATATTGTTTTCAATTTAGAGAGAAGGTAATAGATAAGCAAACTTAAGGTCTCAGCACACTCGGAAAGGGATCGTCACCGTATCGCCTGGAGCCGTTCTGTATTGTTGTTATTGGAAGGCAAACAAGCAGACGGATTTCCTGATGGTAAGAAATTCACGCCGCCTAGAGACACCAAAGGTGGTTATGGTGCGTTGCCAACCTGAGGTCGGGATGTTAGGCCTCGAGCAAAAGTAAGTTTACCGGCTACCTTACCCTCCGAACCGGAACACGTCATGACGTTATGGCGGCAGGAATAGGTAAGGCGGTAGTACCAATCCGGGCGATGCCAAACTCTACCACCTCGTCGGATGTCACTTTGTTAGTGATGGTAAGCCTATGCTCGCCTTTTACGAGCTGCATGGCAAGGAAGACAGATGGTCCATTCTACAAAGGAGCCCGGACCAACACGGGGGAACTTGTATGAACCTCCATACTGCAAAGCACACTAATCGGAATCTTAACATAATTGCCGCGCCTCGGAACAGCTTGCGTGGTCAACTTGCAGTTCC
>NJDD01002031.1:182685-193866 GCA_002245505.1 Calephelis nemesis | reverse complement strand
CACAAGTGTAGAATTTTTGGATAGGTCTTCAAAAATGATATTGAGGTTTTTAAAACATTTTTTTAAACTGAATAATTTGTATGACAGACACTTCTAAAGTGGTAAAATGTGTGTATTTCCATGTTTTAGTAATTTATGTAGTACTTAGTTGTTTAAGTCCTAGCCCTGATGATGCCGATCCCGGTAGGCCGGTTTAGCTTATGACATCAAGGCTAATTTAATTAATAATAATTAATATTATAAAATAATAAATTATAAGTGATACGTAAAACAGTAAAAGTGTTTTTTCATTTAAAATATGAATATTTGGAAGTTTTACCAAACGCCGACGATGGAAACATTTTATGTTTGTTCTCAATGTTTGTAACACATAATATTAAACTAGACACAAAAAATCGAACCCCCAATTTCGTTGACTGAATGATTACACGTGTACGGTAACCACTGAACTAACGAGGCGAGTAGGCTTCACGGTTTGAGATGGCCAATAATAATTGAGAGTTTGGACACGTGCTATCTTTATTATTGAGATTTCCATTTTCTGTTTAACTATATGATAGATCATAAATCACGTCGTACTTGACGTTTCGTCATGCCCTCTCGCATTTACACATATGTCTTGGTTTATTAAAATTATCTTCTTTTAATGTACAAGAAGATGCGATGTCTCCGCTTTCTTTTCAAAACCGGCGGCTCTTCAAGCGGGTGCTGTGGGTGTATATTTTTTTATTATTATTTTTAGGCCAGCCATCATTATAATAAATAAATATCCCTAGATCTTACACAAATTGAATCTAACCCCAAAGTAAGCAAATTATATGTTTGTGTTATGGGTGTTATTTAACGATACTAATACAGAAATACTTAAATAGATACCAGAATAAATTTAATAAACACCCAGACCCGGAAATGCAGACATCTAAATGTTCATCACACAAATGCCTGCCTTCGTCGGGAATCGAACCCGAGACTCGCAGTGTGTTGGTGTAGTTAGGCGTGTACGCTTGCCAAAATACTTGCCGTCCCTAAAATAGCTGCATTTTGAATCCGGCCCTTTATCAAGGGTTGCAGAGATCTTAAGAGACTTGCTCTTAAGTGTAAGACCTTTTCGTCATATAGTTAAATAGTAATTGTTATTTTTATTCTAACTTATAGCTTTTTTTGTAAGTAAGTACACGTCAGTGGACAAGTTCCGTCACTTGATCTAATCCCAAAGTTAGCTAACTATATGCTTATATTAAAGCTGTAAGTCAACGATACTAATACATAGAAATATAAAAATGTACACAAGTATGAATTTAATAAACATCCAGACCCGGAAATACAGACATGTATGTTAACCACACAAATGCTTGTCAAGAATCGAACTTGAGGGGTTCGGTTGATCGGTGGAATGAGGCGAGTACGCTAACCCCTCGGCCACTCAAACTATTTCGCTTATTGTATTTGCTTAGGTATTCTTGCGAAATAGGAATATTTTAGTAAAGCTATAAACAAACTTTCACTCAGTAGGATGAAAGGGAGATTACATTAATAATTGTGCTAAGGTGCAGCTTGTTCTAGCTAAACAATCTATAGGGCGGCTTAACCGTTTCAAACCAGTATTTAGGGCCAGTATTCATAAAACAAATATCCATGTATCAACTTTGATTCTAACCCCAAAGTAAGCATATTATGTGCTTGTTTGTCAACGATACGAAGACAGAAATATTTAATTGGAAACCAGAACAAAATACTTAGATGCAAAAATGAAGACATCTAAATGTTGGACCCGGAGTATCCAAAAGGAATGAGTTCTTAACTGATTCAATGTGTATATACCGATACGTTTTATAATCTTAAGTGTTTTATCAGACAGATTAAAAACAAGATTAAAAAAGCTCAACTTTTGTGAAAACAATTCAAACTTTACGAGCTATAAAAATGTCTTCTGACCATGTTCATATAAATATACCGTGGCATATGTACTCAGGTCAGAATTGTGATTATTATTTGATTTATACTTCAGTAAATATGTTCTTGGAGTTAATTAGTCTTAAGTAGTTTCATTAAAAGAGGTTTTCCGTTAACTGTTTTCGCAAAATAAAATATAAGTACAGTCTTGATTTTGTGACTGTTGGATACACTGGATTTATTTAGCCAACTTGTTGGTTGAGGGGTTTCAATCCTAATGCCACCGTAGTTAACTGTTCTTATAAAATATACTCTTGGTTTTGTAACACTTGGATACACTGGATTTATTTAGCCAATTTGTTGGTTGAGGGGTTTCAATCCTAATGCCGCCGCAGTCAACTGTTCTCATAACATATACAGTCTTTATTTGGAACTGTTGGATACACAGGATTTATTTAGCCAAGTTGTTGGTTGAGGGGTTTCAATCTACTGCTGAGTTAAATGTTCGTATAAAATATACAGTCTTGATTTTGTAACTGTTGGATGTACACAGGATTTATTTAGCCAACTCAACTCAAAAACTCTAGAATAGACCATCTGCCTTCCTGCCAGGCAGCTCGTAAAAGGCGAGCATAAGCTTACCGTCACTAACACCGTGACAACTTACTAGGTGGTAGAGTTTCGCAGCGACTAGCCCGGATTGGTACCACTGCCTTACCTATTTTTACCGTCATAACGTCAATGCTTGCCGTTGTCGTGTTCCGGTTCGGAGGGTAAAGCAGCCGGTAAACTTACTTCTGCTCGAGGCCTAACATCCTCAGGTTGGCAAAGCGCCATTACCACCTTTGGCGTCTCTAGGCGGCGTGAATTTCTTACCATCACGAAATCCGTCTGCTTGTTTGCCTTCCATTATCATAAAAAAATCATACCGAAACTCGTAATTGTACACTCTCATATAATTTTAAATCATTAACCTTTTATTTTCTTTTGCCGTAATCGGGTTAAAATAAGGATGTTAATTGAGTTTCTTTGTTATTAAAGCGGTTTATATGAAAGCGATTTTATTTAATAACGAAAAGTATTTTATCGGTTCGAATATTACTACCGAATTTACCATACAAACGAGGCTTGTAACATTATGTTAATATTTTTTATCGTCATGTCTACCGTTTTCGATGTTTCGATAGTCATTACCAGGTCAGGAATTGATCTCCACGTTTCGATAACGATCACTGATTGATTTTTATGTCATTTTTCAACCAATTTTTTTTTATTTGAAAGAGCCGTACACCAAAAGCGGTTCAATTCTTACCAAGTACGGATCTCATGCTGGTATCCCACAAAAATCGAAAGAAAAAATCCTACTAAGATAAAGAAGTGAATGCTATGAAAATTATATATGAATAAATATAACCCAAAAAACAATCGTCGGGTTACTAAAAAATTGTGTGAGACCATCTCGGAACTATGACCTACCTTACGAAAAAAGAATTGACAAGTCGCGAATTGCAAATGAAGTTTGAGGTTTTTTAAAATTTTGCTGCCCTTTTTTTAATGCCCTAAAATTATTTAAAGAAAAGCAATCAGGTATTAACGTTGAGTACGTTGATAAAAGAATCTTATTTGACGTACCTATCAAGATACTTATCCTATATAGAGCACGCATAATAGAGTACGTATATCTCGATTAGATATAGAGTGCGTACTCTATTATGAACAAATACCTTATATTTACTTGGCAACGGACGCTTTGTTTGAGATGAAGAAATGAAACAATAGGTACCTTATCTGACGTATCGTAATCAAACAATCGTAGAAAGATATTACAGTTGGTTTAAATTAAGATGGCAAACAATTTTAGTTATGTCAAATTTGATGGTTGATGATTCATCTTAATATCTTCACTCTCGTAGATGGTTGATAAGATTGTTACACAGAGGCCTACGACTGCTAGTACGAATTATTACAGTAAGCAAATAATATCTGACCCCTGTGCAATACTTTCCAAGTACTAAAGGGGGTCAAATGTTTCGTTTGCTTAATGAATTCTATCCTATCTATCTATATATATAAAAGAAAGTGGTGTTAGTTACACTATTTATAATTCAAGAACGGCTACACCGATTAGGTTGAAAATTGGTAAGGAGGTAACTTAAAACCTTGAGAAGGACATAGGATACTTTTTATCCTGTTCAATTGTGAGGAAACTGGGAAAAACAACATTTTAATTTTTCCCATACAAACTGAACGGGCGGAACGAAGTTCGCGGCAACAGCTAGTTCTTCATAAAACTAGTCCTTGTCTCTGTGGTATTCCATTTTAGAAGGAAGCGACGCTTGGAAATGTAGCACTTACGAAAGTTTTTTTCACACTAGCACGACGCAGAGCCATTTTTTTTTTACTTCTTACGATTCACTTTGCTTCCTGTCCCAGCCCCTCTTGTGAGAAAGACATCATGTTTCAGTTTTAGCTTTAATAGGGAAGAATGTGGACATAGGGCGGACAGTTCGAGACAATTGTAGGGCTTCCACAAAAGATTAGTCAGACGTCATCGTGAATACCACGACTTCAGTCAATACGACTTATACTGAGCGCACATCGTAATTTTTAAGCATACTTTTATTGCTTTATAAAACACTAGTGGCCCGGTACATGCTTTGCTATGTATAAACTGAAATATTATAAAAAATATATAGGAACATCCAATTCATTTATTCAAACAAAAAATATTTTAATAATTGCCAGCTATTTTAAAACTTCATCCAAAATATTTGAAACTATATTTTTTATTTTTCCGTTTTGAGCATGAATAAACAAACGACTCTGTATATAATAAATAAACGGCAACATAAAAAAAGAAAAAAAAACAACTGAAAAAAGTTTCAATATGACAGCACAATCTCCACCTGAAAAAAGTTTCAATTTGACTGAAAAATTCCCATTAACAAAATTATCCGCCATTTATTGAATTCATTTGTTACAAAAATTGTGATAAATGAAGTACCACTTGACCGATTTTATGCAAACTTCACATAAACCATGTACTAAACAGTCCGAACAAAGCCTAACATTTGGTTTGGATAGGTGAGCCCGTTGAGTTATAAAAGTTTGTCTTGTTGTTTGTCGTTGAGTTCTAAAGAGTTTGTCTTGAGTTATAAAATTACACCGAAAAGCAGCATTGATTTTTATATATACAGTCTAAACGTCTTATAGACAAAATTATTTAAAACTCACAAAAACTGCATAAGTCTGACTAACGATAGTCGGCTTCCGCTACGTTTTTATGCCCGCCACGCACATCAACAACAAAAGCGTCTTGACATGCGCTTAGCCTTATACATCAGTAATCACAATAATGGTAACAAGAGTGTTTCTTTTATGAAATCTTGACTTGTACATAAATTTTCTTCTTTTATGCATTTGAAGGACAAAAAAGCTGACAAATTATTTGATGATAAATTATAAACGTAGTCTATGGACACCATAGATGCAGTGCTTATTAGATGGAGTCAACTTAAAGCTGTTAATTGTTTTCCGTGACTAAGTGTGATCCGTGAAACTTAATCGAAGCACAACAATGGCGAACACTAACATGAAGTGTTATAAATCCATGTGTATCGTCGCAAAACTTTGCAATTTATTCAAGGTTACGCTGACCTAAACACTCTTTATAAACATTGGTTTGCATACGCCTGGGCTGTAGATTTAATCCGAATTTAATAATAATAAAAAAGTTGGAAAAAACTTTTCTTCGTGTTTACAATTGTCTTGAATGTCTTTTTACTTTCAAGACAGTTAAGCGACGCAGGGCTTTAAGGGCGGGAGAGGTAGTCTCACATGCGACGACGAGTTTTTTAGCCGACGTAACCATGGCCAGTTAATTCCGAGATTAATATTTAACTAGTTATTTGTAGGTCAATGTGACATACCTGAATGTAAATTAATCGAATCTAGCGATGTTACGTGAGCACCGGCGGCCCGGTGGGTACATGCGCCAGTCTAGAACCGAAACGCGTGCGACACGCGCGCACTTTCGCTCTCGTTGTTTTATGCGCTTCCGCTACCGTATCCTTCAACCCTTTACACAAACACAACGATTTTTTTTTAATTTCGCTACATTTTTGACGTTAATGTACGGAGGGCTTTATATTTTTTTTTTTGGGGAATTTTTAATTGAGAACTTTTTGTATTGAGGAATTGAACTGATATCAATGCAAATATAAAAGGACGAAACAGCGTCGCTTTAGAGGATTGCCTTTTAGTGTGATATCCAGTGGTTTATTGGATACGTCTGATAGAACTGAGTTTGTATTGGAGTAGTGTTGCCTGTGATTTGTGCTGTGGCAAGGACTATGTTGGTGATCCTGGCTTTCATTGGCGTACGATTCGCGCTACATGTGTCCCGGCAAAGCGGACGAGCTCTTGCTGATGAATGCTACACGCGAAAGTAATTATTTTTTATATATTAATATGTGCTATTCATTTTATTAATTTTTAAAATAACTTGATACTTATGGTACCTACATCACGTTAATATACATAAATATTCATAATATTAAGTGCTGAAATTGTTTAAATAAATAATAATTATAGCTATCATAAGTGTTAAGTTTTTAAGATATTTATTATTTAATTTAGTTTTATGCGTTACACGTGGTCGAATTTATTTTTTTATTTCCCACTTAAATTTAAAATAAAGAATTTAATTAAACAACTACTGGCAACTAAAATAAGAAATAATTTTATCTGAAAACTTTATTTACGAAATTGGAACATTGGACATGAAATATTCGTCATTTTATTTATAAATATACTTGTATATTTATGATGAGCTTGGTATAGTTATTATTTAAAGATCTTTAAATATAATCAGATAGACATTAAAATAAAAGGAACTATTTTGAACTTTTTTTATTTAATTATTATCGTTTATAAGTAGATTTAAATCAGGGACACCGCACATACTGACTCTAATTTCATTGACACTAACACAGAAATCACTCCTAGGATTTGGATCAAATTGGACCATTAAAAAACTAAAAGGACCATTAAAATCCATTTGTTATTGCCTGAACAATCGCGTAACAAGGTCAAATTCATAACCTTTTCTTTTTGTCAGTCGGTTAATTAATTAGCCGACTTTTTTATCAGAATAACGTCTGCAAACTCAAATTAATCTTAATTAGTCTTTGTTCTCTCTAAATACGTTTACTTGTATGTTACCACAACACGTAAAATGTTATTTGTGCATACATATCCATTTTTTCAAGGCTCTAGAACTTGATCTTTTCCTATGTCAAACCACCCCTTTTGCCGCGTGTTTTCCTTCCTGCCAGGCAGCTCGTAAAAGGTGAGCACAGAATTTCCGGCACTAACACCGTGGCATCTGACTAGGTGGTACAGTTTCGCAGCGACTAGCTCGGTTTGGTAGCTGACCTGTTCCTACCGCCCTAACGTCAGTGCTTGCCGTTCACCTGTTCCGGTTGGGAGAATAAGGTAGCCGGTATATTTAGTTTTGCTCGAGGCCTAACATCCCGGCCTTAGGTGGGCAACACACCGTTACCACCTTTGGTGTCTCTAGGCGCCAACATCCGGATGAAAACTATCCTATCTTTTAAGATGGACCAAACTACAGATATATGAGAAATTTTATCGAAATCGGTTCAGTAGTTTTGGAGTTTGTTGGCAACGTATCGTGACACAAGATTTTTATATATATAAAAAAGATAGTATCTTTGACTAGCACCCATAACACAAGCATATAATTTGCTTACTTTGGGGTTAGATTCAATTTGTGTAACTTGTCCAGGGATATTTATTATTTATTATTATAAATTGTTTCTTACTCTCCAGTAGAGTCATGTAGAAAGAAGTGATAGTACAATATAATGAATATAATATCAAAATATCGTAGTAACATTTCAGGTCCTGTTAAAGTAGCTCCTTTGAGTTCAATGTCATTTGAAAGGTCCTCAAAAGATCATGGTTTAATGATTCATCTACCAACAATGGAGCGTTTAGCTTGCACTTTATAATACGTGATCTGGAATACAAATACATATAAGCGATTGCATTAACAGGAGAGCTACTCTTGAACTTCACTTCCAGTTTTTCTTTGAAATTCAAGTCAATTCCAATTTAATTCCAGCGGCTGATTTCCACCTTCGGAAATAGCGTCAAAGCTTAAAGTATCGTTTTGTTCTGTAATACACACATACGCTCACACACATTCAGACACTCCTCTTTTTCGTCGGGGACTATATACAGCATAATTTTACAGAATGTATCTTATTACTAAGATGACACTCTTTTATTGAACCACTTGACAAACTGGAATGCACGGACCAAACAAACAGACAGAGACAAATTCTTTGGAACGCGCGGTCCAAGTTCCTGGTGTCAGATTAGGTATTGGATTTTAATATTTTGTAGTATGTGAACGGGATTACGTGGAATCCTTGGAACGATAATATAATATTTTTGGCTTAGGTGCGACCTAGGTGAAATACCTAAACCTTACTTCTAATCTAATATTTTTGCCTAACCTCTAGCAACTACCGTAAATGAAATTAATAGAAAAAACTTTTTAATATGGTATTGACTTGTTGCCACGGAACCCTTCATATTCCGACTCGCACTTGACTGCTTTATTTTAGTCGTATTTTTATGCAATTTTTGTTATTTGCAATAAAGAGTTAATAATATTATGAAAGTACTAGCTGACCCGGCAGACGTTGTTCTGCTATATTTTTATTGTGATTTAAGTAAAAAAAAAATTGAAGTGACCCTTATCACGTCGGGGTATGAAAAATAGATGTTGGCCGATTCTCAGACTTAATCATATTGAGTTCACACAGCTCACAAAATTTCATGAGAATCGGTCAAGCCGTTTCGGAGGAGTACGGGAACGAACATTGTGACACGAGAATTTTATATATAAGATTAAAATTAATTGTGCTTAAAATACCGTCAAAGATATATCAAAATGCTTTCAGAACCAGACACTTGTCGGAACTTTAGAAAGTAGTGCAGTTTAACATAGCTATGTTAAAAATATAAACTAGTGGTACCGGAACTTTGTCACAGGCGGACCAACTAAGTAAATGTGAAGTTACGCAAGTACTTTAATTGCAACCTTAGATTGACAACGTACCATTATTCTCTTTGTTGAATAGACAACTCTGTTCAGAAGAAGTGGTCAATTACTTAGAATTCGTTCACTTGTTTTAGCCTTTAATAGATTAAGTTTTTTAACTCACTTGAACAAAAAGAGGAAGTTATAGGTTCGACTCCCATATTTTCCCTTAACCAATTTTAAAAATTCGTTTTTGATTTGAAAGAGTGTTGGTGGTCCTTGGTGGTCCCACTGCCACCAAATCTGAATCTCGTGGTGGAATCCCAGGGAAGTCGAGAAAAATGTCTAGCAGAATTTAACGAATAACTGACAATCATATTTTAATGAAAATGTTATTAGTTTTGGTGAATATGTTGATATAAATACTTACTCTACACTAGCTGTGTAAAAGTGGTTACCGAACGTATTTCGGTCAGCAGCTTTCATTAATTTTTATCTCACAGTAGACCTTAGTTAGCCAGAACGTGATGGCCATACGCACAATGAAGTCTATATAAAAATATTTTTTAAAATCTAAGTTACAGTAAAAAATTTTGCTATCCTACAAAATAGAAAAATACTATAATATGTTATCCGTGCTAGCAACCTTACTTCCACTAATACCACCTTAAAGTAAGCCTATACCATAGGTTTGACTAAGCTTACTTTACTCCTAATCTAACTGCATTTTTTCCGTTAGATTTTATAAAATATTTTCCACATAAGCTACACAGTGCGCATGGCCATCACGCTCTGGCATCTAAAGGGTCTTCTGTGGCATCCTATATATTACTAGTTGAGTCCGCTGACTTTGTTCTGTCATAGTTATGACCGTGACATCTGAATAGGTGGTAGAGTTTTGCAGCGACTCGCCCGGATTGGTACCACCGCCTTACCTATTCCTGCCGCCGAAACGTCATGACGTGTTCCGGTTCGGAGGGTAAGGTAGCCGGTAAACTTACTTTTGCTCGAGGCCTAACATCCTGACCTCAGGTTGGCAACGCCCCATTACCACCTTTGGTGTCTCTAGGCGACGTGAATTTCTTACCATCACGAAATCCGTCTGCTTGTTTGCCTTCCAATAAAATAAAATAAAAAATCTGCTTTGGACAATTACTAACATAACAAAAATGGAATGGTCGAGTGGTCGAGTGGCTAGCTAGCAAGCAGAGGTAGCTAGCTCGCTTGACTACACCGACAAACCGCGAGGGTGGGGTTCGATTCCCGACGGGGATAGGCATTTATGTGATGAACATTTAGATATGTGCATTTTTTGTTTAATAAATTTATTCTGTTATCTATTTAATTATTTCTATGTATTATAAGCATGTAATTTGCCTACTTTGGGTTAGATTCAATTTGTGTAACTTGTCCAAGGAAATTTATTTATTAATATTGAGCATATCAGACAGACAGACTTTCGCATTTATAATAAGTATTAAGTATGATTTTGTAAAATATCCATGTGTGCAATAACTGTCTACAAAGTTATATGGAAAATCTATTCAGAAAAGCGCGAAGTGATAAACATTCGATTTTATATTTACAAACTTTCGCACAAAAACAATGAAATCTTCGGTGAATGTCATGTTAATTTTCATTATTTATTACATTAGTTGTTGTGTTGGTATTTATGTATTTAGTGTACAAAAGCATTTAGTATTCGACTAGCATATTTCTATACTGATATTATAATGTTTGATTTTTTGTTTGTTTGTTTGAAATGAATAGGGAAACTACTGGACCGATTTCAAAAATTCTTTCGCCCTTAGAGTGCTACATAATTCCTGAGTGACATAGGCTTTGTTTCATCAAAATCGGTGCAATAAAAGCCAAGTTACGCAAGCGAAGCTGCGTGAAACTGCTAGTAGTGTATAGGTTTAGAGAATTTTCTTTAAAACAAAAATGGTAATTCTGCTGTTCACAAACTAAACTTATTTTAGATGCATGCTATCTTTTTCAAATGAAACAAAAACAAAAGAGATGGAGCGATTTAGACATGTCAGATTAGTACGAACATTTCAAATTGTTTTTATAATCAACTTTTTCCGAGTGATAGATTATACGTCTGTAGAAATGACGTTTACGGTCTAATTTGACAGCACTAAAAGTGTTTCGTCTCTTTCTATTACTTTCGTTAAAAGAAGACAGCGATAACTTAAAATTAGTTTAGT
>NJDD01002031.1:155942-174768 GCA_002245505.1 Calephelis nemesis | reverse complement strand
GCGACTCGCCCGGATTAGTACCACCGCCTTACCTATTCCTTTCAATTTTTGCCGTTGACGTAATTCGGTTCGGAGGGTAGCTGGTATTCTTACTTTTGCTCGAGGCCTAACATCAGGTTGGCAACGCATCATTACCACTTTTGCTGTCTCTAGGCGGCGTGAATTCCTTATTATCAGAAAATCCGTCTGCTTGTTTGCCATAATGATATCACATTAAATATAAAAAGCAAGAATATTTCTTTGATTTGAAAACTTGAGAGCTTTGGCCTTTAAGCCCTTATCAAGAGTTTCTTGCGGCGTACTCGCACAGTAAAATGTGAAATAGCATGGAAACTAAGCTGTGTCAAAATCAAACAATAGGGTTGTCATGTTATTTTTGTATACAGGGTGTTTTTGACACCGTAATGAAAACTTCTGTGGTAGTTTAGATACATATCAGACTTCAAAATTCCTTTTACAGTTTTAATTTACAGGTTAATTATTTAGCAGTTTTTCACAAAAAAAGTTGCGAACAAAGTATATACAGTAGTACTGTATAAATTATGCGCTTCGGCTATATTCGTCATGCTTCGGAAATCCGAATGTATTTTAAAGACATATAGAGTTTTTATTAAACATAATTAATCATTTCGCTTAAATTTAGATTAGGTCAGCCAATTTAAAAATAAAAGTTTAAAGTGTAAAAAGAATAAAAAGTGTAAAGCCGAAGCGCATAATTTAAATAGCCATTAAGCCGCGCGTTGCGAGCTGTAAGTGCCCACCTAATACTCTCTTTTAATACATTGCTGTTTTAGTATAAATGTGTTATTTATTAAATAAATATCAAATTCAAATTATTTTTATTTTGTAGGTAAGGCATCTTACTCCTAAAACACGTCAATATTACTTACCCAAATAAAGTTATTCATATACAAATAATTACCTATATCACAAAATAAACTTAACAATATTTTTAATTTAAACAGATTATATTATTGACATATTGACTACTCATAGTAACCAAGACTACGTGTTATAAAATTATAACCATACAGTGGGTACATAAAAATAAAGCTACCGACTTTATATTTATGTACCCAATCCATAAAGTAACATATACAAAAATTTTGTTTCCCCATTATCGGTAAAGGAGCCCAGACCAACACGGGGACAAGGTGATTGGCAAAATAAAGGCTTATTCTACATCTCCCACGGGAACCCCTTCAGTAAGCCTGATACAAAGTATTGTATAACCATCCTCTGAACATAGAATACCTACAAGCCAATTATTGTTGCGATAGGTTCTGTAGATTCAGCATGAAACAAGTCCATCACACATATAGGAGAACAAAAACTCGCCATGTTGCCCGAATGTGTATTGAAAACCTACCTATAAGTTTTAGTTAGTAGTTTTACTTGATGATAGAATGAAGCCCTTCGTGCGCGAGCCCGACTCGCACTTGGCCGGTTTTTTATTTACTGGTTATATTTTTTAAAAATAAATAAAAAAAAGTATTTCACTCATGGGCGTGATATGGATCCCCGAATAGTTAGGCTGAGGCACAACCAAGGCACCCATGACTAGCCGAAGATACTAATAGATAAGGTAGCCGGTAAACTTACTTTTGCTCGAGGCCGACAGCCTCAGGTTGGCAACGCACCATTACCACCTTTGGTGTCTCTAGGCGGCGTGAATTTCTTACCATCAGGAGATCCGTCTGCTTGTTTGCCTTCCAAGGTCATAAAAAAATAGGTAGTATATTATAAAATATTGAATCATTATTATTTTTCACTTGGAGTTATGAAGCCGGTTTTTATTAACGTAGTTATTTTTATTTATGTATTTACGATATTTTATTTAAAAGCCTCGAGCCCGAGCTTCTTTAATTTTAAACTCATTGAAAGGTTAACGGAAAACTCGTATGTATTTTATGTTATTAAATTGTTTTAGTATCGTGCTTAGAAAACATAATTAAATTCCAATTTTATGATGTTTTCTGTTATTGTGGTCGTTTAGCTGTTTTATGGATGGAGTTAATTAATATATAATGCACATTTTAATTGTTCAAATTTCATAAACGATGGTTCGGTGTCCATATATGACGTATTTTTATGGACTTTGAGTTTTTATGGTATTTTTTATGCTACACCACTATTAAATTCAAATTTTATTTACTTCTGCGTCTCTTAGTTCAATTATAAAATAGGTATATAATGTTGTATAAATTACAACATAACATGATGCTGTCATGATGACGCGGACGAAAAAAAATATGTAAAACAGTAGATGCCTACCGTGTTAGGTGTTACATATATATATACATACTTATCTCTTCAATGTCCGACTCGTTGGTCGAGTAACTAGCGTACATGTATAACTACGCTGACCAACCACGAGGCTCGGGTACGATTCCTGACGAGGGCAGGCATTTTTGTGATTAACATATAGATGTCTGCATTTCTGGGTTTGTTTTTTTTTTTAATTTATTCTGGTATCTATGTAAGTATTTCTATGTATTAGTATCGTTGACTAACACCCATAACCCAAACATATAACTTGCTTACTTTGGGTTTAGATTCAATTTGTGTAACTTGTTTACTTTTATTTATTTATTTAAACTTAATAGGGATATTTATATCTTCCCCCTTACGGTGTAGGCAAAGAGTATCGAGCGTTAAATTTCATGCTCCTGGCAGACCTGTCGGACTTCTCCACAACCATTATTACCCTTTTGATACAAACATCCTCGGATAACAAACACTCTAGCGATTTGATCGTAGAATGTCAGCCTTAGTCTCCCCGGCTACTTACATCCATCAACATTCGCATTATTCATCTGCTTTGTCAATATTTCATTTGTCATTCTTACCACATGACCGAACCAACGGAGCATGCCCTTTCTTATTTTAACACCAACATTTTTTTTCAATCCCACTCTCTCGAAGCTCACTGTTACGAAGCGGTCTTTGAGTGTTACACCACAGATTTTTCGATTCGTCGATATATAGTTTTGAAATTTCATAAACGATTGTTCGGTGTCCATATATGACGTACTTTTATGGAACTTTGATTTTTGAAGTTATACTTCTTTTGGCACGTTAGGAAAAAATGATGAGGGTAAATTTTTACGATGCGCGCGCACACCGTCACGAAAAACCGACATGATGAAGTTAGCTATAGGTAACATTTTAGTTTTTCAAAAAAAGGTAACAACAAAGTAAAAGTAAGGACATCTACGTATGTTTGCGTGAAAACTGACAACTGTATTCACAATATTTCTTTATTTCTATGGTTAGTGTCATTTTGTCTACAAATGTAAAATAAGGCAAAAGATAAAATTTTTAAAAAGATTTTTATCTTATTACGCCGAAGAAGTATAACTTCTAACGCGTGTACATAAGTACACACACAAATTTTTATGGTAAGGGGTGAAAGACGTCCAAAGCCTTATCGAATTCGGCTCCACGCTATTCGTAGAAGGTCCGACCCTAAATCAACCTATACTGCTGATAACATTATAACGCCGATAGTAAAATGAAACATATTTTATAATAAATTTAGTGTTTTAAAGTGTTTTAAAAGTTTTTAGTCGCCTCTGTGATCTAGCGGTCTGGGTGTTGGACTTGTCTGCATGAGGTCTCGGGTTCGAATTCCTGGTCGGCCAACAAAAGGAAATTGGATTTTTCCAATTTTCTAATAAGAAATAATGTTGGTCGGGATTGGAAATGTGCCCGGTTGGCGATAGGCTTGCCACCTATCACATTATGGGACTTAGTGTCTTCGGCTAGTCGTGGGTGCCCTGGTTGTGCCTCTGCTTACCTCTTCGGGGATATGGGCGTGAAAATACTTTTTTTTTAATTTAAAATCCTTGGCAATAAAAATAACAAAGAATATTTTTATTATTTTTCGTCGATTTAGGCTGAAGATGTTTATGTGTGTGTATTTTTTGTTGATCCATTTTTATATCAAAAAAATCTTCACAAAAGCATATCTTAAGCGGATGTCACTCGCGAGTCGCGCTCTAGATTGATCCAGAATTTCGTGTCTATGTGTGCATTGTTCGAACGCACTTTGTAGGTAGTATCTTTTTCACGCCCATATCCCCGAAGAGGTAGGCAGAGGCACAACCAGGGCACCTACGACTAGCCGAAGACACTAAGTACCATAATGCTATCACATTATGCTGGTTGTAGAGACTAAGAGTGGACACTAAGTCCCACAATGTGATAGGTGGCAAGCCTATCGCCAACCGGGCACATTTCCAATCCCGACCAACATTTTTTTTATTAGAAAATTGGAAAAATCCAATTTTCCCTTTGTTGGCCGACCCGGGATTCGAACCCGAGACCTCATGCAGTCAAGTCCAACACACGGACCGCTAGACCACAGAGGCGATAAAGAGTTATTGTATTGTAAAGTCGTGCCCAGTCGAAGGTTCCTTACTGCGATTTTTTTATTATTATAGTTAATGTTATATAACTGACCGTTTTACATTCTTTATACGTTAGTGGGTACAAGTCAAAGTTACTTTGTAGAGATAAACAAGCAGCTTCATTGAGACTTGGCTAGTTTTTTACAAAATGATTTGGTTAAGTGTCTGTTTTATAAACCTATCTGTAGACATTCTAACAGCAAGTAGCACATTTAGAGTTTTTGAAACACCGTTATGTATTGCGATAATGAACTTTCAAACACTTAATATTATGTTCCGACGAAAACACTGATGAATATTGAATATCACAAAAAATTCTATTAGGTACTCAAACATTGTACGAAATAAGGTTTATTTCAGACGAACCAGACCACAACTATATAATGTTTGGGTGCTAAATGTGCTAATGTTCAATATTTGTATTGAAAATGACAACGAAGATCCGAAGTAAGGTCGACCTTCACCGAGCTGATAACAGGATGAAACCGGTTTTATAGCAAATTTAGTATATCAGAAAATATATGAAAAATGGGTTGCCTGAAAAAATCCTGGACATTTTTTTTCATTTTTTAAAATGTTTTTTATTCATTAATTGGTGCAATATTAAGATTTTATCCCGACTTAAAGTAGGAATAAGACGAAGTTGCAGAAGTTGGGTTGCCTGTTGTTTATCGGTTACAGCTCGGTGAAGGTCGACCTTACTTCGGATCTTAGACTATACATACGGAATAAATACATTTTGCCGTAACTATCGACCAAGTGGGTAATAAAGACGACGTCGCGATTACTACGTAAACACTAAAGACACTACAATATTTCTATTCCGTGATTGATTTGGAGGAGGCGTGAGCCACTGCGGAAACTAATATCAAACTGTCTGTCTGCCAAACTAATAAAAAATATATTCCCCATCGAGAGCTGACGGAACACGTGAGCGGCAGCGTTGCGTAGCACGTCGCAACTTTTAGCGACAAATTAGCCCTATCTATATTTTATCGGTACTACAACTCAACTGCACAAAGCAGCGACTCTATTTACAGGGAGCCACTAAATAATCACATTTTGTCATCGCGATTTAGTGTGACTGTCGTACATGTGAATCAAGCCTAAGGCTTGATTTCTTTCTACATTGAAATTGGTTGTGTACTGCACTGGTATACTACTGTTGGAGAAATTATTTAGTAATGAAGATTGCTTGATTAGTCACCGAATGTGCCGTGTTTCAATCGAAGGTAGGCTGACTTGAGTAATAGGCTCCTAGGCTATCATAGGCTTCAGGTTGACTAAGGACCGTTAACATCCTCTATGTGATGATCAGGATTTAGAAAATCGTTTTGCATTACATAACTCATATTTTAGTAAGTTATAAGTTTGACGTGTGTGTGTGTCAGTCTGTGCCATCATAAATTTTGAACGGATAGATCGATTTCGATAAGTTTTTTTTTTGTTTGAATGCTGACGTGAGTCGTGACGGAGATGGTTCTTAGTTACGTCACATATAGGTTTTATCAGGGGTTTGAACATTTTTAATTTTAATGTTATAATAAGCTTAGGAATAAAATGCAGTTTGTTACATGAAGACTGCCGAGTTACTTTATTGCGTGCGTGCGTGTGTGCGTATGTGTGTATATATGTGAACATGCATGCTAGCTTCTTCGATGTTTCTTCTTTTGAATTTTAGTGGTATTACTCTACGCTTCAATTTTTAAGTACGCAGTAAATGCTGGGTAAACCGCGGGGTATATTATTATGATATTACAATTACAAAACACACATCGCAGTAGTAAAACATTGACCGCCTTATTAATAAACACGGCGTAAGTTACGCTAAGGTTTAACTTGGTATTATAGTCTTTATAGCACTGTGATACAGACTATAATATCAACTTAATTTTACACCTACGTTAATCCACGTTTAATTATAAGACGGTGACAGTACGTTATTAAAGATACAATATCTTGTAGCGCGATGTAGCGGCGCTGTAGGCACCTGCTACAGCGTATGAAGAATAAGATCACTATGAAATACAGGTTTTCACTGAATTTAATAAATGTCGGACCGACTTATTATTAAACATGAACTAAGGTAGGAGTAAAATCAATTTGATATTATAGTCTGTGTCACATTGTAGTAAAGACTATAAATACGAGGTTGAAACTTGGCGTACTTATCTGTATTTATTAATAAGATGGTAAGAGATTTAAAGGTATTTTAATATGTTCATCTCTGAGGTCAAGTTTTTGTTGTATTATTATTTATAACTAGCTGCGCCCCGCGGTTTCACCCGCGTAAGTCCCAATCCCGCGGGAACTCCGGGATAAAAAGTAGCCTATATGTTATTCTGGGTCTTCAGCTACCTACATACCAAATTTCATCGTAATCGGCTTTGTAGTTTTTGCGTGAAAGAGTAACAAACATCCATACATCCATACATACAAACTTTCGCATTTATAATATTAATAGGATTTTTATGTTATATTTATTTATAGTTATTATAATCTTTACTATAAAAATGAGTCGCTGGACGTGTTGGTAAGCCCATAACTTTTGAACGACTGGACCGAGTTGGCTGATTCTTTCTTTATTGTGTTAGTCATTGTTGTTAAGAAAAAAGTTATTTTAAGTGTTCTGAGGACGGCTTTTTTAATGCAAAATTAAACGTTTAATTTTAGGCTACCAGTTGTAGGTACCTAATTATTTTATTCGCTTTTAGAGAAAATATTATTATTGTCTAAACGACTTTTTTCAGTATTAGCTTGAACACTGATTTAGAATTTTAATACAGCTAAAGATATCTTAGTCGGCGGGTATGTGTTTTGCCGTTTCTACTTCTGACTTGCTAGGATTGGAGAGTGTGATAGCTTACGGTAGATAGGGTTAAACTTAATTGGATTTTATATATCATTTATAATAAATAATGAAGCTTATAATAGATATAAAAATGTAATATAATTAAATTAAAAACAGTGTATCCTACTAGTATTATAAATACGAAAGTTTGTATGTTTGTTACTCCTTGAATTGAACCGATATTCATGCAATTTGTCACACACATAATTAATACAAAGGATAGTTTTTATCCCGAAAACATCATCCCGTGGTACCATAAACCACGCGGGCAACGCCGCGGGCAACAGCTGAGATTACGTTCGGTAAGTTAGGTGTAAAAATCTATAACACTTTTGGTCTAAAAATTTGTTTCTCTTAGATACCAATATAGGCACTGTTGAAAGTTTTCATACAAATAGTTAACAGAGACGGTAGCGAGTATAGTAAACTTGAAAAGCCGTAAACTCATGGTAAGGGCTCAGAGCTTCCTTACTATAAATTATCAAGGATTTGATTTACTACAAAGATATTACATTTATTTAAGTGGAAATGAATATGAGATCCAAAGCGTTATAACTGTTTTTAAAACAATTTATCACCACAAAATTCCATGCATACATAAGCTTACAGATTTGTCCAAAATATTTTTATTTGCTCCTTGGAGGGCTTGAAAAATTATAGTCCTTTCTCCACATTAATATGGCACGGGGGATCGATTGCGGCACTCCTTCCAGTTGGTGTTTTCATCACGATTCACTAGGGTTGTCAACATTTTTCCATGTTGAACCAAATTGACTAATAAATATAAAAGAAAAAAAATATTTTTGTAGCTGTACCTGTGTTAGCAATAATTAAACAAATTAATGAGACGAAATCAAATTAACACATTATAAAATAATGATAACAATCCATTTTCGATTCGAATGTCGTGTTTGACAAATCATGTGTAGTCTCAAAAACGTATAGTAATACTATTTAAATTATGCTCTTCGGCTATATTCGTCAAGCTTCGGAAATCCGAATGCATTTAAAGATATCTAGCTTTGTGATTACGTAATTAGCATTTTGCTTAAATTTAAATTAGGTCAGCCAATTTAAAAATAAAAGTATGAAGTGTAAAGCCGAAGCGCATAATTTAACTAAAAGTACTATACTCTCAAATAAAAAAACGTGTCTTAAAGGATTTCCTATTATTTGCAAATACTAATAACAAGATTTTTCGAACCATCAGGCGATATGCTTCACTCTTTACGCTTTCTAAACTAGGATGAATACGAAAAGTTTCGAGTGGCAGCCCTACTCACGCCTTACAATAAGTATTTTTTGCCTTTGTACGTGGTCCATTGAGACATTTTTATAAATAACACTCAAGGTGTGTTCGGGTTCATACATTAATTGACTTATGTGTTGCAATTTCTTAGTATGGAACACATTCAATTTTGACGGTGCAGTTTCTTTATTTGTTGCTCCGCCCTTTTGAGTTTTGTTATTGTTTTGATATTTAATTTTTATGTGAGTGAAATAATTATTGCTGTTTTCTGTTTGCGCCCTAATATTCTTCAATTATAAAAAAAGATACATCTTCAAAATAGTTAAGCAACAATATCTTTAAGTTGTCATCAGTAGGTACTCATGTACATACATCATCTTTAACGAAATGTAATAAAAGTCATCCTCTTCACTCTACATAGTATAAAACAAAGTCCCTTCCTCTGTCCTTATGTCCCTTTGTATGCCTAAATCTTTAAAACTGCGCACTGGATTTTGATGCGGTTTTTTAATAGATAAATTGATTGTAGAGAAAGGTTTATATGTATATTTCATAATCGTGCGAAGCCGGAACGGGCCTATTATATTATATAAAAATTAGTGACTGTTCGTTAGTCCAACAAAACTCGAGAACAGCTGAAATGATCTGACTAATTTTTGATTTTAGTTATTTGTGGAAGTCCAATGAATATTTAAAAGATAAGAAAAAGCAAAAAACTGGAAGGAAAAAAGGAAAAGCAACATTCTAAGATTTTCATACAAATAGAACAGGTGAAACGAATTTGCCGGGATAGCTAGTCTATATTAATTGAATCCTCATTTCCTGGGTATTACTCCTGAACGGATGAGCTAATTTTGCTAATTCTGTTTTTGTTGTTTGTTTCTGTCAGGATAAGGTTTTTATAAATAGAAAAACCGGGAAATTTGCAGGGAAGATAGGAGAAAAAATCTTTTTATACGACCTGTTAGTAGTTAATGCCAAGCGATACGTAGATACATAAATATCATTGTACAATTCCACCTATCCATATCGCCAATATTCAAACCTGGGCAACGTTGTTTTATTATAAAATTGTAAAAACTAATTTTCGAATTGCCGGCTCGGTAATTGTACCAAAACTTCATTACGATTTTTTTTAAAACGGCTAAATATGTTGTCAACCGCGAGGCTTTTACAACTTCACCGAAATATTAATAAACTTCATGTAGTCAATACCAACACCGGAGCACTACACCACAGAGGTGACTATGTCATAGCCTCAATGAGTAGTACTTAATCGAACTGATTTGTTCTTCAATGATTTTTAAACATCCAAGATGACGGCTTAATTGGGTGTTTCTTGATGATGCACGGTAGATGAAAAGTAATCAATATCTGACCTCCAAACGTCTGCATCTCAGCAGGTGAACTCAACACCTGACCGTCAATCACCAGGATGTCAGTCACGATGGATCAGTAATACATACGTGTAATTATTATAAAAGCGCACGCCCATATTTTTTTCAATCTTTATTCAAATTGATAAGAAATTGCTGGTTGTAGAGATTATTTTTGTTAAGAGTGGGGACTGGTGATGTTGCTGATTTATATTTTGAAATAATAAATATAAAAAAATATAAAAAATATCTTCACGCCCATATTCCCGAAGAGGTAGGCAGAGGCACAACCAGGGCACCCACGACTAGCCGAAGACACTAAGTCCCACAATGTGATAGGTGGCAAGCCTATCGCCAACCGGGCACATTTCCAATCCCGACCAAAATTTTTTTTTTATTAGAAAATTTGAAAACTCCAATTTTCTTTTTGTTGGCCGACCCGGGAATCGAACCCGGGACCTCATGCAGTCAAGTCCAACATCCGGACCGCTAGACCACAGAGGCGATATACCTAGGTTGGTATATACCATGGACAAGTTACACAAATTGAATCTAACCCCAAAGTAAGCATATCATATGCTTGTGTTATGGGTGTTAGTCAACGATACTAATACATGTAAATACTTAAATAGATACCTGAATAAATTTAATAAACACCCAGACCCAGAGATCTAAATGTTTATCACACAAATGCCTGCCCCCGTCGGGAATCGAACCCGAACCTCGCGGTTTGCGTGTATGCTAGTCACTCGACCAAAAAAATGAGCCTCTGTTTTGCTTGGTCGTCGCATCACGCCTGAAGCGATGACAAGTTTGGTAATCCTTTTTCGGTAGCCAAGGGCCAAAAAACGGAACCCTTATAGATTGGTCATGTCTATCTGTTCGTCCGTATGTCACAACTACTTTAATCCGGACCTATAAGAGCTATGCTGTTAAAACTTTGTAAGTAGATTTATTTTGTGAATTGCATTAAGATTTTCACACAAAAATAGAAATATAACCATAAATTTTGTGGGTTCCCCATATTTAGAATTAGGTGGTAGAGTTACGGGGCGACTCCCCTGGATTAGTACCACCGCTTTACCTATTCCTGCCGTCATAACGTCATCGCGGTCTAAGGTTGGCAGCGCACCGTCATTACCTTTGGTGTCCCTAGGCGTGAATTTCTTACCATCGGATAATTCGTCTGCCTGTTTGCCTTCCAATGTCATAAAAAATTATACTGGTATTTCTAGGTATAAGTGTCTGACTAACACCCATAACATATAAATTGCTTACTTTGAGGTTAGATGAATTTGTGTAATTAGTCCAAGTTTACTTATTTGTGGTTGTCGCGTCGCTGTCGTATTTGTGAATCAGGCCTTAGAAACTTTATCATTTATCCCTTATGTCTGACACTGACATTTCAATAGAACAATTTTATTGTATTAATGTGAGCTATGTCCTGTCATATTGCATTACATCCTAAAAACCAGATTGTAATGGTTCTTTTGCTTTGTTAGCCTTTACCATGAGTTAGTATAGATTACGTTCGGTAAGTTACGTGTCGAAATCTATGACACTTTTTGTCTAAAAATGTGTTTCTCGTAGTTACCGATAGAGGCGCTGTTCAAAGTTTTCATACAAATAATTGACAGAGACGGTAGCGAGTATAGTAAAGTTGACAAGCCGTAAACTCATGGTAAGGGCTCAGTACACAAATCTATATATTAATACGTGATGCTAAAACTTTATACATTTTTTACAAAAATTGTGCGGACGCAGGAGCATAAAATTTGGCACACTTATAGTTTATGTGTAGGTGAAGTGCAGAACGCTAATATTTTTCAATAGTAATGCTTATAAAGTACATTCAATCAATAAACAAAACATTACCTACACTACCATGCATTTGACGCACACAAACAAATATATTGATGATAACGATAAAAGATCACAGATGTCGCACTAAAAAGTTCGGAAACAAAGTAATGACTTGAGAAATGAAGATGGCGTTCTTATCAATAAGATATTAAAATTTATTATGTTCGAATTTCGACCATCGGGCGACCAATGAGAATAGGGCGACAAATAGAATGAGAATTATTATTCTTCTTCTTCCGAAATTGATTAGTCATACTGCCATTAAATAAAATAACTTTTAAAACTATTTTCATCAAGTCGTTTTAATGGCAAGGTTTATTTCTAGTTTCGGTAAACTGACGCAAAAAGTCCCAGACCAAGGCTAACAACATATCATTATTGTTTTGTTTTGGGAGTAATTAAAAGACTTCAAAGGAAAGAAGGTTACATGTTCGACGCTTTTCATGTACGTCTATCGATTTCTACGTCATTTGTGAAACGATATTAACTGTTTTTTTTTTATTTGAAAGAACGCAGTTACGAGCTAATCGCATTGCCGCTAAGTCAGGATTTGATGATGGAATCTCTGAGAAATGGAGGGATTTTTTACTATAATTTTTTACTATAATATTTAGACGATAGTACATATATTAAAATCGTCTGCTTTTTGTAGCTGGACGGCACTTTTGATGTAAACGACGGCGTGTATTTTTGTCTGCTTGATTGCAGTTGAGTTCTAAAAAAAAGTATTTTCTTGCTCATATCCCCTAAGAGATAGGCAGAGGCACAACCAGGGCACCCACGACTAGCCGAAGACACTAAGTTCCACAATGTGACAGGTGGCAAGCCTATCGCCAACTGGGTACATATCCAATTCCGGGCAACATTACTTGTATTAGAGAATTGAAAGCATACATTTTCTATTTTTTATTGCCCGACTCGAGGAACGAACGCGGGACGTCAAGAAGTCAAGTCAGACGCTGGACCGCTAGACCACAGAGCTAATAGAGTTAAATTGGTTATATATTGTTTTCCTGAAGAATATATGCCATATTTTCAAATGCCAGAATTTTATTTGTCCGAATTTTTATTCGCCCGAATGTTTTGTTGACCATAATATTCCTGTGACATAACTTACACTAAGAAGATACACAAAGGCGGCCTTATCGCCAAGTCAGCGATCTCTTCCAGGCAACCCTAGAGCTAGACCCTAGAACAAGATTTAGCGAGATACTGTGTAATGGTGCTCCTAAAAATATAATGATGCATCTAATACTAGACAAAATAAACCATTCTAAAAACAGAAGCTTGTTTTATTTATAGATATTTGCATTTAGAACAAGCAAGAAAGGTCAAATGCAACCTTAATCACAGTGAACGTAGAAAGTGACGCTTTAACATACTTTAGAAAATATTAATTTTTGGATTTCTGTGGTCTAACGGTTCAGTTGTTGGACTTGACTGCTTGAGGTCCGGGGTTCGAGTCCCGGGCCGGGCAACAAAAAGAAAATTGGGTTTTTCCAATTTTCCAATAAAAAAAAACGTTGCTCGGGATTGGAAATGTGCCCGGTTGGCGATAGGCTTGCCACCTATCACATAATGAGACTTAGTGTCTTCGTCTAGTCGTGGGTGCCATGGTTGTGCCTCTGCCTACCTCTTCGGGGATATGGGCGTGAAGATATTTTTTTTATATTTGGATCTCACCTGATATCTTCGGGACTCAGACCAGTGTCATATACCACTAAAATAAGTTTTGTAAGTAATCACCTGCCATAAAATCAGAGACATGGATTGATGTTTTGCGGCTGTTGAGGTGCTTGAGTTAAAGTGCTCCATAACTTAGGAGAAATTATATGATTAATGGTTATTATAGTACGTGGTGGCTAAAATACTGTACGTCTAATTGCATAAGTGATTGATTTGTGTCTTTTAGAGAGGTTATAGTACTTTGTTTGCCATTTATAATAATTGATGTCCAACTCCATCCTATTTGACTTCGACGTGGTTAAGAATTATTTGTACTAATGAGACTAAAGAGAATATGGGAGAGTCCATACAAAAATAAATGCAAAAGGCTATCTGTCTGTCTTAACGAGCAAAAAAAGGAAAAAGAGTAACAGTATCTCAAGGCAAGAGCATGCTCTTGCAACAGCCTTTCAGGGCTTAACCGCTTAACCGATTGTGATGTTTTTTTATGTATGTAGCTAACTAGCGGGCCATCCCCGCTTCGCAAGGGTTTAAAATATACATATAAACCTTTCTCTTCAATCATTTTCACTATAAAATACCGCATCAAAATCGGTTGCGTAATTTTAAAGATTTAAGCATACAAAGGGATAAAGGGACAGAAGAAGTTGCTTTGTTTTATACCATGTAGTGATGATCCGAGTGCAAGCATAGGCTAATTTAAAAAAAAAAGCTTCTAAAGGACTAATTAGGGATGAAAGTTTGTATAAACATCGTTACTATTCTACGCTGACGAAGCCGCAGGCAAATAGTACAGGACAACTAGTACTTTTTTAGTAAATTTTTACAGTAACAAAAATATATAAAAATATACGAGTAACAAAATTTATATGAATGTAATATGGTAAGAGTTAAAGATTTAAAGACTATTATATTTATTTCAAAATGTCGCTTATTAGTCATTTATTCAAAGTACCGAAAAAATAAGAAGGCTTACATTTTCAATCGTCAATACATTTTATTAGTTGTACCGACATTACTCCGTTGGGGGTCAGAATTAGCGTTGTTTACGAGTACTGCGCTGACCTTCGACTTAAGGCTACATAAATATAGCGTTTAATTAAAAAACCCAAGTATTTTAAATACATGTGATCTGGAAATATACAATTTATGTACACAAGTGAAGTTGTTAACACAGGGTTGCCAACGTCGTTGTCTACACATTTTACGAAATATCACATTATTCGCAATAGAAACTTCCAATAGTAATGTCGTTCTGTTGATACCTGAACCTTCTCAATCATTGCTAGCTTATTTTTTAGACACTCGTGATTCTGCTAATCACAAACTAAACTTATTTTAAACGCAAACTATCTTTAGGTAGAACATTTTATACATGTCAAATTAGTCCGGACTTGTCAAACTGTGACGTTTTTAATCAACGTTTTTGGGTTGATAGCGATAACTTAAAATTAGTTTAGTGGGTGTGCAACAAACTTACCAGCACTATCGATCTGGCCATATATTTTGCAAATCCTAAAAATGTAACTATAGGTATTACTCTTTAAAACAAAGTATGGTCGGCATACATATATTTCAATGTATTGTATGAATATTAAAATTATTTCAATGTATGGTATGAATATCAAAACATTGTGTATATAATGAAATAATCACTTTTATAAATATTAAAATATTTGCACACCACAATATGGTAGAATATGTTGGAGAGCTTAAATAATTTTGTAACAAATTCATCACGCATATACGCAAATAAATATATTTTCTTTCTTTCTTTTCTTTCAATTTCCTTGTTTCTGTTTCTCCTGTCTCAGCTTTACTAACAAAGTTTCAGTATTGTTATTATCTTTTTGTCGCATTTGAATTTAAAGGTATTCCAAAATTGGAAGGTATTTCTAATTTGGGATTAGGGTAAAAGTACTTCCGATTTAGGACCGCTAAAACTGTATTTTTTTCTATGTACATTAAATGTAGCATATTTTCCTACATCCCTTTGCTTGTTTGCATTTAAATATAGTTAAATAGAGTTTGCTTACAGAGAAGCGACAAGCTTGCCACCTATCACATTGTGGGACTTAGGGCTGATTGAAAACCGAGTTTAGTAAAAACTATGTGCAGTATAAACGACTTCAATCATCAATTGTGTACTCTTGCAAGTACTCTTTTAAAATTGACAACATATTTTTCCCCATCCCCTGACAGTACTTTCCACGTAAAACAGTTTAATAATACAATATTTGCATAATCCAGAATGTCTGTGACAATCACACTACTTGCGTTTTTACACTGATCGCGTTTAAATTCGACGGTGAAATCGGTCTTAGAGTCTCTAGTCTAGTTAGAGAGTCTAGTCGTGAGAGCCCTGGTTGTGCCTCTTCCTTCATAGTCGGAGATATGGGCGTGAAGAACCTTTTTTCTTTTTTAAATAGAGTTTCTCATTTTATTTACAAGAGGCAACCCTAGTAGTGTCTTGTGACATGTCACACATACCGTACCAGTACATTCTCAACGAGTTGAAACCTTAGATGGTTTTACGTGATCTCGATGTGGGTTACAGCTGTCTACTGTCCACATTATGCCGAATTTATTTCTTTATCCGACTTTCTTTATGTTAGAGTGTACATTAGTACAGAGCTAACAGTCATTTCAGTAAGCTTCACTACATAGTATAAAACAAAGTCGCTTCCTCTGTCCCTATGTTCCTTTGTATGCTTAAATATTTAAAACTACTTAATGGATTTTGATGCGGTTTTTTTTAATGGATAAAAAGGAAGGTTTATATGTATATTTTATACCCGAGCGAAGTTGGGGCGAGCCGCTAGTAGTAGTAATGGAGTTTGTCACATGAAAAACTTTGTATCGAACTAGCTGTTTTGACGAATTTCGTTTCATCCATTCGGTTTGTATAGGAAAAAATTAAAATGTTGTTAAATGTAAAACGGGCTAAAACGTATCCTATGTTCGTCTCCTGGTTCTACGTAACCTTCCCGTCAACTTTCAACAAAATCGGTTCAGCCGTTCTTGAGTTATAAATAGTGTAACTAACACGAATTTCTTTTATCATAAAAAAGTTACTGGTAGCTTAACTCGCGTTTATTTTTTTTTAAAGATAGAAGTCAAACAAGCAGATGGATTTTCTGATATCAGAAAAAACACGTCGGTTGTATGTATCAAAGGCGGTATTGGTGCGTTTCCGACCTGAGGCTAGTGTTAGGTATCTTGGTGGTGAGTTTACCGGCAACCCTCCAGACAGGAACGTAACAGTAGCAAGCAGTGAAATATGATGGTATGAAAGCGGTGATGATCTTCTCAAAACTACCAAGTAGTACCTATTTCTTGTGCCGCGAGATTCTGTTGAGTGTTCAGGAAAAAAGGTAGCCTTCTTCATAGACGGTCTGCGCATCGGAATTTAACAATGTTTTAGTCGTTGGATTATGATTGAACCCTAACATCTTCACAAACTGTTGTATTTTTGGTATTGACATTTACCCACGACTTCGCCCACTTTCTGCAATTATAGAAGTAAACCAAGTTCTCCTACCAGTGTGCCATGCCCGTCTTTAAATCGAGTAACTATTTGCCAAACATGCAAGTAAACAAACAAACAAGCAAACAAGCAGACGGATTTTCTGATGGTAAGAAATTGTCGCCGCCTAGAGACACCGAAGGTGGTAATAATGCGTTGCCATTCTGAGACCGGGATGGTAAGCCTCGAACAAAAGTAAGATTGCCGGCTACCTTATCCTCCGTTATGGCGGCAGGAATATGTAATGCGCAGGTACCAATCCGGGTGAGTCGCTGCGGAACTCTACCACCTAATCAGATGTCATGGTGTTAGTGACGGTAAGCCCATGCTCGCCTGTTACGAGCTGCCTGCCAGGATAGCAGCTGATTTTACACGTATTATGTTTTTGTTTTGCCAGATACAGATGAATTGATAGGAAGTGTTATTGTGATTAACGGTCCTTAACTCCTAGGCCATGGCCTTCATGTAGCCTTAATATTAATCGGTATCCATTCGGCATGCTTGATATTTCGGTGTATTTAGATGTGACCTTGGCATTGATGATTCTAATGTTTAGCAGTTGAAACATACTAACCTCGATAAATAATATACGCCTTCACTTGCAAAATATAAAACTTATTTTTAATGTGTGATAGGTATTGTAGAGGTTGCATAACGATGGAATGCAATCTCTACAGACTGTTTAAAAAGTATAATTGAATTTTGAAAATTATTAAGAACCATTAAGAACGAAAAAAGATAGAGGAGAATCGTAAATAAAATTGATTTTTGAAAAAGATGTAAAAGAAACTACAGTAACAAAATATAAAATGTATAGCTTTTTATATGAAAGTCTTTATTTTACTAAGAAAATATATAGATAACACAATCCTAGTGTCACAGTATATCCGCTCGCACTTGGCAGCTTTTAATGAGATTTAATAAAGACATTTTAGGATAACACCGTTCTGTAAATAATAGAAAACTAAATAAAATTAAAGGAGTACTTTTTCCGTGATACGCGTACTCACAGACATTTCCCCTTGCCGGTCCCGTTTCACTGGGTAAAATAGAGCATCTGCCACCTTGCCATAGTCTTTAAGAGCCTTTGAAAGTGGATAAAACCACTGTTAGTAGAGTGCTGTGCAGCAATCAGCCCGGGTGGAGATCAACCGCCATACTTATTCTTGCCGCCATAACATACAGGGTAGCCTTCAAAGAACCGGCCGAATTCTAAGATAAGAGAGTTAAAGCTAAACTAGTAATGCATTTTAAATATTATTGCCCACTTATAATGTTTTCTGTAATAAACATTCGTTTAAAATTGTACGCAAAAATACTTCACTTGTCACGCTACGTTGAACCTAGTACGATTCATCACGTCACCAGCTTTCGCATTCGACTTCGACCGCCAGGAATTAGTGGAAGGTTTTGTTTACGTTATAACCATGCGTCTTGTATTTTGCATCGGATAAAATTTATGATTTTTTTTAAATATTTTCTAGGTCGAAAGTGGTATCGATTCTGAACAGTTTGTCAAAATTTGGCTGGTCATTTAAATGTAACCCTATATGTTCAATTTACACAGCAGTTGTCAAGATTTTAACATATGATAATTAAACTCTGAGGTTTACCTCATTATACCACATAACAACGCATATAAAAAGTTCATTAATAATTTTGACTTCCTTATTAACAGTTTTGCGTGCGTCAATACGCTTTGCAGTTATTTTATAGTTTTGAGACCTTCAACGTATTGCTTCCGAGACACTTTGGTTTATTTATATACCTAGTCTTGCCATAAATATTGTAATAAAGAAAAAAAATATTTTTTTAACTGCAAATAACATATATTACTTTTACAGTGTGTTAGTTTAATACATA
>NJDD01002031.1:133087-155713 GCA_002245505.1 Calephelis nemesis | reverse complement strand
GAGAAAACACAATGAACAATCGTATAAAAATGACAGATTCGAAATTCAAATGTAATATTTTTTTATTTTTAAGTGTAACAGTATTTATGGCCAGACTAAGTAGATTGTGCAAAAATAGGTTTTACTTCACATATTTGAATTTAAATAAAAGTATCTTCATACCCGCATCCTAGAAGACGTAGGTATAGAGGGTATGACCAGGCATTCACGACTGGCCAAAGACAGTAACTAGTCGCACCTAAATTTCTAGATTATTCTGGTAGCGGCATAACTTGTAATAGCGTAACATTTTATTTAGATATGTTTTATTTTATTACGTACCTTTTTTAAAAAAATGCTATCCAAATGATTTTGCGCTTTTAACGGAGTTTCAACTAAAACTAAAAAATAAGTGCATCGCAATTAAGAAATTGAGGACAGTAAAACTTAAGTGCCTCGTTTTATATTGTTCAATGGTGCACTCTATGTTTCGTATACTCTAAGCTATGAGTAATAGGTACAAACATGTGAACGTATTTTTTTATTGTCGCTTGATGCTTACACCTCGTGTCACATTTATGTCTTTCACTCTCATTGTCTATTGTTTTATTGTGTGATACGTACCAGGTGGGATGGCTTGTCTACTAGGTTTGATGGCATCAAACTTTTTTGTTATGTTGTTGTTTAGCTGTTACCAGCGAGTTCATTTTGCCGCGAATGCCGCAATATATTACCACTTTTTATTCGCATTTCTTACTTTTTTGCCAATTTCGTTTTTGTATTTTCTTTTTACCTTTCTAAAAAGTAATGAATGCAGATGGAGCTAGCCCGGTCTGGGGGCTGATTCCGCATTTAAATTAACTTATATTGCCATGGTACGTTAACGGACAATTGAAATCTAAGATTACTGCTACGTCATTGTGTAATATTACAAAATGTCTTTAATATGATATGTAATATTACAAAATGTCACATTAAAAAAAATATTTTAAAATTGCTGTCTGTATTATTGGTGCTAATTGATTTTGTTTGACGAATATCCATCACCCGTGTTGGTCCGAGCTCCTTTGCAGAATAGACCATCTGCCTTCCTGCCAAGCAGCTCGTAAAAGGCGAGCATAGGCTTACCGTCACTAACACCGTGACATCTGACTAGATGAGTTACGCAGCGAGTCACCCGGATTGGTACCACCGCCTTACCTATTCCTGCCGCCATAACGTCATGACGTGTTCTTGTTCGGAGGGTGGGGTAGCCGGTAAAATTACTTTTGCTCGAGGCTTAACATCCCGACCTCAGGTTGGCAACGCATCATTACCACCTTTGGTGTCTAGGCGGCGTGAATTTCATACCATCAGAAAATCCGTCTGCTTGTTTGCCTTCCTATATCATAAAAAAATGAAAACAATCTATTAGACGATTCGAGAAAGCACATTTCGTGGCTTTTAAAAAGAAACTGGGCTATCTTCAGTTCAGTTTGCTTTGCTGTGCAAATAAAGTTGTAGACTCTTCGCCTACTTGAGTAAACTGTACGAGTAATTTTTACTATAGTAGGCGCGTTATATTGACTTCTATCATAGGCTTTCGAGATGTATTTACTTAAAAAATGAATTCACGTTTGCTTGTGTCATTCTCATGTTTATATAAATGAGTTTTACTTTTTACGTATTCGGGTTTTGTGTGTGATTTAAAAATATTACTATTCATGCTAAAAACTTATAGCTTATTTACTTAGATACAGTGAAAATTATACATGGTATATAAGTCTATACTAATACTAGCTGACACGCCAGACGTCGTTCTGCTACTTTTTTAATGTGATTTTAGTAAAAAAAGTTTGGGGTGAGTCACCCTCGTCACTTAGAGGTATGAAAAATAGATGTTGGCCGCTTCTCAGACCTACACAATATGCTCACAAAATTTTATGAGAATCGGTCAATCCTTTCCGGAGGAGGTCAATCACGCACACCGTGACACGAGAATTTTATATATTAGATGAAAAAGTGTGTGAAGCAAAACATTTACCATAACTCAAAGTTGTTGAATATTCATAAGCGTCCAGTTTTTAACGTGCGTACTTGCGCGCATATATGCGTGCGTGCTTGCGAGTGTATCTGTATTTATGGCATTACAACTCCTAAACAAATGAGCCAATTCCATTACGGACTTTTGATAGATGGTTCTTAACTACAATACATAAAGAGAGGTTTTGTGTGGGATTATTGAAACTTTTTAATTTTATGCTTATTAATTTTTAATTTTTGTTTTAACTGTTTCGTTAAACACTCATTTAAAAAAAGTTTGTGTCTTAGGCCTGATTTCACCGATCATGTCTAAAACCGTTTTTAGTAAAACTGAGTTCAGTGTAAACGAGTTCAATCATCGGTTGTGGTCCCGTTTATAAACGAATGCAAGTACTCTTTTAAAATTGACAAAATCCTTATCCCCATACCATAAGAATCTACATCATTACATAATATGAAACAAAGTCGCTTCCTCTGTCCCTGTGTACCTTTGTATGCTTAAATCTTTAAAACTACGGAACGGATTTTGATGCGGTTTTTTTAATAGATAAAGTGATTAAAAAGGAATGTTTTTATATGTCATAACCGTATGTCATATGCCGAATAGCTTAATAATAATATATTTTACAAAAACCAAAATTTCTTTGACAGTAACATTGGCATGATCAATAATTAAAATTTTTACGTTAATCGCATTTAAATTTGACGCTAAAATCCAGCCACAGTGTTTGTGTTTGTACTCCTCAGAAACGACTCGACTGATGTTAACCAGTTTTAGCGTTCCGCACCCAACACAGGTAAAAACAGAATTTGTTACTAAGCCTCCGCTGTCTGTCTGTCTCCAAGCTGTGTCTCATAAACTGTGATAGCTAGAAAGCTGAAATTTTCGCAAATGATGTATTTTCGTTGCCGCTATAACAACAAATACTAAACATTAAAAAATAAATTATAAGAGGGTCCTCATACAATGTACGTGTTTTTTTTTAAATACGTAGACGCTTTAAATGTTCACACAAAACAGTAACTTGTATATTGAATTTCAAAATGAATAATTAAATAACAATAAAGTGAATATTAAAGGAGGATCTTCTATTATAGATGATAGTACGGAACCCTTCGAGCTCGAGTCCGACTCGCTCTTGGACGGTTTTTTTAAATGTAAATTTGATAGATGCGAGAGAGTGTCGTAAAGTGTATTTCATACCGCTAGGCCTAGACGACATATTATGTAGTAAGTAAGTAAGCAAGTATCTTCACGCCCATATCCCCGAAGATTTTGAAGATTTTTGAAGATTTTTAGAAAAATTGGAAAATCTTAATTTTCTTTTTGTTGCCCGACCCGGGATTCAAACACGGGACCGCATGCAGTCAAGTCCAACACTTAAATCGCTAGATCAAAGAGGCGATTGTATAAAGATATATGTAGTTGAACAATGTTAACCGGGTCAGTTAGTATTCTATGTTATGATGCTATTAAGATAACGGAAAACAGTAATTGTTAGTTTGTATTTTTGCCACTAAAAGCCGTAAATAATTGTGAAGAGGTGTTTCTTTTAACCTCCAACACGGATGGATGGATGGTGGGGTGTTTTAAGCGTGACGTGTCTATCTGTCTGTGCCATGATTACTTCCGAACGGATGCAGTGATTTCAATTTAGTTTTTTTTGTATCTTATGTGCGAGTGTTAAACATGTTTGATGAAAATCGGCTGAGCCTTTTAAAAAATGTGGCTGGTGAAAGTGGGGAAATTAACCGAATGTCAAGAAATGTTTTTGCTTTTTGAAGGGAAATTAACTTCTTGTGTCGGGGGATTTTTATTTTTTTTTAATTTAGTTTTCTATTATTACTTTTAACGTGTGCAGCTCGAGTTCACTCAATTAAAAAAAAATGGGTTTTATTCTGCTGGGCAACAACTTAACTTATTTTAAATGTATGCTATCTTTTTCCAATGAAACATAAAGGAAAGAGATAGAACATTTTACACATGCAGATTAGTCCGGACAACTAGTGACATTTTTAATTAACGTTTTCTTGGGAATAGATTAAAAGTCTGTACAAATGTCAGGTGCAAACTAATCTCACAGCTCTAACGTGTTTTTCTCTTGCTATTACTATCGTTGAAAGAAGATTGCGACGACTAAAAATTAGTTAAGTTAGAACGCAACAAATATTATCACCAATGTTAAATAGCTATGTTTATCTTTTTTATTAACTCAGACACAGAGAGGTTTCAAAAATCAGATGTTTTTAAAAGCTATGTCGGGATAAATTAAATAAATTGAATAAAAAAACTTTCACGCCTATATGCCCGAAGTGGGCATAGGCAGAGGCACAAACCACGACTAGCCGAAGATACTAAGTCCCACAATATGATAAGTGACAAGCCTAACGCCAGACAGGCACACATCTAATCCCTAGCAATTATTTTATTAGAAAATTATCAATACTTCTTTTTTTGTTACTCGGCCCGGGATTTAAACCTGGGATATCAACAAGTCAAATCCGACGTCGAAACTAAATCTAACCCCAAACAAAATTTAATTTTTATGGGTGTAAACAATATTAGTATGAAGATATACCATAAATAAATTTAACTTAATAAACATCTAAAACTAAAAATACAGATATTTAAATGTTTCGGTTGACGAGCGGTTCGTCGATGACTTACACTTACCCTCGACTAACTAGGCGGCAACGAAATGATTCTTGTAGGTATAATTATATGTGATTATAAAATTGTACAATCTATTAGTATTATTTTGGTCACATATTTAAAGAAGCCATCACGAAATAGTAAATTGCTGGCGTAAATGATGCTGCAGTCGCGTGCAGCACGACATATTCAAAATTAAATTCACCATAGAGCATTGTAATTAGTTGGTGATTACGTTTCTGTTGGTAATATATTAATCGATTATATTATATCGTCGTCAGGCGATTTTATTTGCTATACCACCACTTGCGATGGATGGCCTAGAAAAGTATATATTACCCGTCCCGTCACGTATTATCGGATCTCGCTTGATCCCGAATTCATCTAAATAATATTGTCTAGGGCTGAGCACTTTGCTCGGCCCAGAAAGCCCGCTGAATTAAAATCCGAGAGGTCAGCAACACATTAGTCATTAAAAAAAGTTGTGCAAAAGCTCAGATAGCGTAAGGTAAGATAGATTTAAACAATAAACGTGATAAATATTTTACGTAGGTATATGTAATTAAATAAAATAAATAAATATTCCTGAACAAGTTATGAGAATAATTAAAATTTTTAATTAAGATTTATACTATTACTATTCTTCAACAGTAATATTTTTAATGAACCTTTACAACTAAGTATATATTCATATTGTACAAATGTCAGAGAAAGTAATATTTTAAATAAATTAATGTTTTAGTTTGAAACTAGGCAACGCAGCCTTAAATGTCAGCACTTTCTATTTTCAATATTAGCTTCCCTCATTTTGCTACTTAAATAGTTACGTAGTTTTACCCCACCGCACACATACAATAAAATCATGGTTTTGTAATAATAATAATATCTTTATTTGCGCTTAATAGGAGTACATTAGATCTTCTTAAAAAAAAAGTATCTTCACGCCCATATCCCCGAAGAGGTAGGCAGAGGCACAACCAGGGCACCCACGACTAGCCGAAGATACTAAGTCCCACAATGTGATAGGTGGCAAGCCTATCGCCAACCGGGCACATGTCCTATCCCGAGCAACATTTTTTTTTATTAGAAAATTGGAAAAACCCAATTTTCTTTTTGTTGCCCGACCCGGGATTCGAACCCGGGACCTCATGCAGTCAAGTCCAACAACTGAACCGCTAGACCACAGAGGCGATAATAGATAGAATAGATCTTCTTATTGTAACAATATTCCTTCCTATTTCAACAGAACAATCCTTGGTGTGCAAATGTATACATTAAAAAAACTAAATCTTGTAACATCGTATCTTATGTATTATAACAACTCTCGTGTATAGTGAATATAATACTTGTTTTGATAATTATTATGAGATAAATGTCAAAATTAAAAATTAATTTTATTGTTAGAATTGGTATATCTGAATATTATGTCTATACTAGCTGTTACCCGCGGCTTTGCTATCGTGGCAGTTGATACGGAATATTTTGCGTCAAGAAGTAACAAAGAAACATACAAACATTCACATTTATAATATTAATAGGAATAATAAGATAGGATTAGGTCTGCTAAAGTAATTATTTCTCCATGTTAGATTGTATAATTAAAGTTAGAATTTACGGCGATGGTTCTTTAGCAACATTAGCATGAACATCTATTGGTTATTCGAGAATTAATTCGAATCAATAGCTCTTGACATAAATATATTAAAACCGCGTTTCGCTTTAGTACTAAAGCTGACGGGAATAAGGGATAGCACACAGAGTTTTACACATCTTATTAAGAGTCAGTATTTAAACTAATTTAAATGAATTTTGTGGGCACTAACGTTAGCACTTGCTGTTACTCAAGTTTGTATTTTCTTGTTACATGAAATCGGGATTAAATGTCCCGATATACAAAATTTATAAATCGTCATACAAAGTTATGTCAGGTTCTTGAGTAAAGCGGTGGCCTCATTACTCAAGCCCATTTACTGAAATTACGAAGCAACGAGGAAACGCTCGAAACACTAATTTCTTCGTGAATACTAAATACGATAAACTTGTGCACTAAAACTACATTAAATTGTATAAGATGCCACTAACTAAATGTAAACCAATTTCACTCAACATGTATGTATACGAAATTCAATAATTACGAAAAAACTCCAACCTTCTCGATCGCGATATTTTCACTCGATGGCGCCAAAAATCTTGGTCTTAATTAAAATATGTAAACTCAATTTCTCACGTTCGTTTGAGAATTGAGTGAATAACATTTGGGGAGAATTCATGTTATTGTATGTATGTATGTATGTATTAGGTATATGTCATTGTGATTAATACCCGAATGTAGTGCACTCAATGAATTTTGTATGTTTAGTTAGAAAGTTATCCGATGATTCCAGTCATATTGTTATTTACGAATAAACTAAATTTACAAAATTAATTTTATTTTAATGTTGTTAAATTAGTTTATTTGTAAAATTTTAAGGGTGTTGTTAATCCAATTAGAATTACGCTCGAACCGTCATTGACATTTGTTTACAACCTGCTACTGTGAGATATTGTGCTAGTGATGTACGTCATTTATAGCCGAATATAAGTTATCTGTAAAACGTCATCTAACAGGTAGGTAGGTGAATGTTCGTAGGGATGTGCCTAATTAGGCAATTGAATTTGAAAGCCTATCTTCAGCCGATTGAGTTAGTTTTTGGCATACACACTTAATTTGAATAACACTGAAATGTTATATTATAATGGAGCTGGTATGACGATGGAGGCAAATGGTGGTCATGGAACTCTCCTACATACTCTTATCGTGTTTGAGCTTATTTCATGAGCCTTGATTAGCACTTCCCAAGTCTACTTTTGAGAATATACCCTCGCAAGTGAAAGCTCGTCGGAAATATATTCTGTGTTAAAAACTTATGCACATAAAAAAATATTACCCCCTAATTTTACATCTACTGATATAACTAGGGTTGCCAACTTTTTCAGTCGCCAAAAACGGACATTTATGCCGGTCATTCATGGTCAAAATTTAATAAAAAAACACGTTAAGTACTTATCAATTAACGAGCTATCGACCGGATTCAGCTCGGAGGTTAGCAACCTGACTCAAATAAGGTACTAAGGTACTGGGTGGTAGAGTTTCGCAGCGACTCGTCCGGATTGGTACCACCGCCTTATCTATTCCTGTCGTCGTAACGTCAATGCTTGTCGATGACGTGTTCCGGTTCGGAGAGTAAGGTAGTCTGTGAACTTACTTTTGCTCTAGGTCTAACATTCCGGGCTCAGGTTAGCAACGCACCATTACCACCTGTGGTGTCTCTAGGCGGCCGGAATTTCTTATCAGGAAATCCGTCTGCTTGTTAAATTATCTTTTAAAAAAAACAATTCCTTCTAAAATCCAACCGGTAGATACTCAGTTGGTTAACCCTGCGTAAAACACACGGTTGTGTGCGTGACACACCCACACCCATGATATGTAAATGAATATATAAAATTGAGATGATAGTTTTCTCACATTAATATATCAGTGTGCCGTCTGTCGGTCAGTCCGTTGAACGATGACTTGCTAATGTTATTTACTTGATTAATTAACATTCTAATGCGAAATCGTCGTGGGATAAGTTTGTGGTAATACATTTTAAAAATAAAGCGCTAATGTGCTGAATAATGATGCTGCACATTACAGATGTATTTATTTCAAAAGAATATGATTCATCTAAGCGCCCCAGTTACCGTGTAAAGTTTTTGGCTTTCGTCTACTTAATATTTTTTTTTCTTATTTTTTATCTATCCTACTTAATAAAAAAACAAGTAAATGGATTTCGATTTATGCATCAGATAAACCCAAAGGCTGCAATTTATAAAAATAATTTGGCACTCGGTCGAAATTTTGGGTGGAGTGTAGTATCTTAATACGTACTAGCGGTCCGCCCCGGCTTCGCAAGAGTATCAAATATGAATATAAACCTTCCCCTTTAGTCACTTTATCTATTATAAATAACCGTATCAAAATCCGTTGCGTAATTTTAAAGATTTAAGCATACAAAGGGACAGAGGAAGCGACTTTGTCTTATACTATGTAGTGATAAATTATGCTTCACGTTGTTAGTCCGCCATGGACTCCTAAACTACATTCTTTATAATGGAAGGCAAACAAGCAGACGGATTTCCTGATGGTAAGAAGTTCACACCGCCTAGAGACATCAAAGGTGGCAGTGGTACGTTTCCAACCTTAGGCCGGGATGTTAGGCCTCGAGCAAAAGTAAGTATACCGGATATATTACCTTTCGAATCGGAACACTTCAACGGCAAGCATTGACGTTATGGTGCCAGGAATAGGTATGGCGGTGGTACCAATCCGGACGAGTCGCTGCGAAACTCTACCACCCTCGGATAATATCCGAGTGATCTGATCGTGGAATGTCAACCTTGGTCTCCCCGTTTATCTACATCCATCCACATTCGCTTTGTCAATCTTTCATATGTCATTCTTTCCACATGACAGAACCAGCGGAGCATGCCCTTTCGCAGTTTAACACCAAAACTTTCTTTCAATCCCACTCTTTCTCAGATCTCATTGTTACGAATGCGGTCAGCGAGCGTATGTAGATTACCATTACAAATTCATAACATTATGTGATGTGACGATTGTGGTGAAGTGTTCCGGTTGTGTAGTTTCGTGTTTGCGGTGAAGTCCGCATTATCTTGTTCACCGGAAGAGTTATGTAACGATAACGGCAAGTCATCGTCCACTGGCGCGGTGAACGCCGCCACTCAATCTCGAGATCACTATACAGGCTGATGTTTATTATCGCTGTCTTTTTATGCGCACTAGCCGAGCCGGTGGACGTTCACTTTTAAACAAACTTCAAAATTATCTTCACTTTTTGCATCGTTTACGGGGGGATTTGTCGTGTATTTTTATAAGGTGACTTGTATAAGTTTATCGGGATTCCGGATTTCAAGTTAATGTGACATTTTGTAATGAGTGATATGTCTTTACTTTAAAATACTAAAGTTATGACTTGGAAAATATGTGGGATAATCTGCAAAACTAGCATGAGTTATGAGTAATCTACAAAACAAACAAGTGAATAAAATCGGAAGACGTGTTAATGGGTTATAGCCTGATTTATTGTTCGATTTGACTCCCCCCCCCACGGGAGTTTCTTTAGGACGCGGGATAAAAGGCATTCTTTAATCTTCCACGGAATATAAATTACCTGTCACGATCAAATAAGTAGATTCGGCATGAAACGCTGTCAAAGTACAGACTGACGGACAAAAATGCTGTAAATGTTCTGTTGTCCAATTTCAGTCACCTGCGTCTTTTTTTACAACATCTTCAATGCACAGAATTCCTTTTTCGCACGCACACACACTCGCATCGCATGCGCGCACACACACATACACAGACACACACTTACACAAACACAGACACACTTGCACAAATACTCATTTACATATTTTAAAGGCTTCATTCTAGAAATACCTAATAAAAGTTATCACACATTTACCTAATATTAGATTAAACTTACGAACAGATTAGTCATTTTCAAGTCAAGATTTTTCAAGATTTTTAACTAGTTTCAAGTCATTTCGTCGACGAAACAAAGTACTTCAGTGAAAAGTAAGTAATGTTTCATATTAAAGTGGAAAATAATATTCGACCACAAGTAACGCAGCTGACATAAGCTACCGTTCCTACCATTCGCAATCCTTACGCAGGTGTACCACCGCCGCCGTGGACCTCACCATTCCAGAATGGGCACATTACCTCGCGGCTATTCTCTTCTTCCTGTGGCTTGTATTCGGAAGGCGGAGGAGCAACGTTGACACATCGATATCATCATGAAAATGTATGTAATTAGTATTAATAATTACTGATATCCAATGTGGATGAATGTAGGTACCCAGGGAGACCAAGAAGAGATCAGATCACTCGGATATTATCCGAGGGTGGTGTCAAGAGTCTCCGAAACCGGCATGTTTGTATGAAAAGGCTAATGAATGAGAAGGAAGCCAGACAGGTTTGTCAGGATCGTGAGATTTGGCTCTCGATACTCTCTGCCTACACCGTAAGGGACTTTGCTTGAAAATATGTATGTGTTCTATTTTCCGAATGTTGTGACATTTGGATTAAATCTGCGATCTAGACGGAATTAAACTAATATTCACAACCAGTATTTAGAATCGTCTAGACTTCTTTATAGGAATAGTTACAATCCACTACTATACTTTTATATTAACAACTATGTGGATTATGATGTTTAACAAAGTCTTTAGTCTTGACAATAATTAAAAACAATCCGTTCCTTGAAAATTAAAGCTTTAACTAAAATATTTCCGCGAAAGCCATACATATCATTTTTAATATGTACTTAACATTAAGTATCAAGGTAATCAGCTTCTTAATGTGAATACATAAATAATATTGAGCCATAAAGGAACACGCTGTATTTTTTTGCAAGCTGTTGAGTAATTTTTACAGATTGTAGAAATGATTCGTCATGGTACTCAAATACGAAGTGGGTTCAAGAGTTTTCTATAATAATTCTATTAGATATTATTTTTAATGGTATGGGACAACAAACTCTTTAGTGCGTAATGTGTTGTTACGTGTGTTGTGTTGAAAGAAAGTGTTGTAGGTAAAATAAGAAACGCATGCTCTTTTGATTCTGTCATGATGAAGTAATGACAGATGAAAGATTGACAAAGTAGAAAAGCAATGTGAATGTGGAGGATGCTAACTTAATCGCTTGAGGATACCTGCTTTTATTTCGAAATTACCCAAATACACATTTTTTATTACCTACTACTAGGTTTTATTACCTATCTCTTAGACCGAGTTTTTAAGACAGCTAATATTCGGCTACGCGTTACGTACATCACTAGAACTATGTCCCCGCACTAGCCGCAATCGCTTGAGGATACCTGCTGTAATTACTAAATTCCACCCCAATACACATTTACCTAGGTATCTATCTCTTAGTCCGAGTTCTAAAGACAGCTAATATTCGGCTATGCAAAACGTACATCACTAGAACTTATGTCCCGTTAATTTAAGCGATACGAATTTTTCCGCGTTAATTTAAGCGATACGAATTTTTCCGCGTTAATTTAAGCGATACGAATTTTTCCGCGTCGGCTAGGTACTTTTACCTAGACACATAAGCCTAATCATCATACTATTAATACATTAAGCAAAAACTTTGGACTTCTATTTGATATTATGTGAGTATGAAATTTCGCAGACTTATAGTTTATGTGTAGGAGAAAAGCAGAACGCTAATATTTTTCAATAATAATGCTAATAAAGTGAATAAAATCAATAAATAAAACATTACAAGTCGTACTACTCTTTCTTTCTTTCTTTCTTTAAGTTTTGGCCTTCACGTTAGTATTTTGCCATTCGTCAAGTGAAATTTGCATCAAATTTTATATCAATTTTGATCAATTATAATTAGTCATCAGTCATAAGTCGTCAGTAAGTCATGTCAGGCTCTTGGGTAAAGCGGTGGCCTCATTACACAAGCTCATGTAAGGAGGTTTGGCGGCAACGAGGAAATACACGATACGCTAATTTCTTCATGATTATTTCATTTGTGCACTTTTACTGAACAAAATTATACAAAATTTGGCGGCATTTTGACTTCTTTTTCAATTGACTAATTTCACTCAATATTAACACGAAATTCAATAATTATGAAAAAACTTCAACCATCTTTTTCTCGATGGCGCCAAAAAACTGTCATACTACTCGACACTCGTACGGCGTACCATGCCTTTTGACACAAATATATTGATAACGAAAAAAAACACAGATGGCGCGCAACTATATTTATAAAGTTTGGAATCGAAGTAGGTGATATCAATAAATGAAGATGGCGTTCTTATCAAAAAGATATCAAAATTTATTATGGTCGAATTTCGACCAATGGGCAACTACTAGTCTAAAAAAATCGCCCCATCCTGTTCTTGTAATTGTCAGCCAACTGCTCATACGGGTTATTGGCGGCGCTGTTACGAGTCAGTTACTCGTATTTTCGACGAGTGAGCCAGTATGCTAATATGGCAGCCAGTACATGTAATTGGTATAACGATTTAAATTTAAAAAAAAGTTGGATTTTTTTATTAGGTTATGATTTATTTTGGTTTTATTTACCAAATAATTTAACCCTAGAAAGACATACGTTTGCTTATTTTCCGCTAAAAGGACTCTTTTTGTCGTATCTCCTCGATTTAAGAACATTTCCCTGACTGCTACAGCTTGCAATGAATGGTATAGTCGGCGTTGACATTTCGACGGAAATTCAATTTAGTGGTCATCTGGAGGAGAAGGCTAAAGATAGCCTTTAAAAAATTGGTGTGCTCAGTATAGCGAGACAGTATTTCAAGCTGATGAAGCGCAAATTCAGCCTCACATGGAGTACTGTTCAGAACTCTGGGCAGGGGCTCCTGCTATAGCATCTAACATAGGGAATGCTCTGAAGAGTTGTTTTCTTCTGCATTCTGCTGCTGAGTTTCATTTTCAGACATTGTATCAAAGTTTAAGGTATCATGCCTATCACCTTGATGCGTGGCGATCTACATCCGTACGATTTCGAGGACATTTCTTACTTTGCACACCACCTTTGTGGACCCATTCACCGAGGGCGGTATTTCCAAACGAATATGACCCAGAAAACTTCAAGAAAAGAGCGTACTTATTCCTTAAAAGTCGGCAATGCATCTGTGATACTCCTGGTGATGCGGAGGTCCGTGAGCGGTGGTGATCTCTTTCCATCATCTACTTGCTTGTTTGCTTCCTTTTATATGAAAAAACATTCAGTCTTTACATGTGCAAATTTTTTTTGAAATGTTTTATCATTGTATTGCAACAATAAATATCATTATGGTTACTTACGCTAGACGTGCTTTGAGTGCGTATTCAATCGTACGTGTGCCCTGCCCCTATTGTACGGGTCGCGCCATCTAGTTAATATTGGTGGAACTACTACAAATACAAGTTCATCGTTGTTCGTATAGATGGCATTACAAGTATAATTTTGTTTAAAGTACTGACTGACTACAATGATAGAAATAGTAGGTAATGATTTCGAAAGAACATAACTTATTAAATATCCTACGATCGAGGTATTCTGATAGCTAGGCACTCCTCGTATCTTTTTTTGATCGATTTTTGTATATCTCTGTAAATGATTTAACATGAGTTTTAGTTCCAAATTTAATGCTATGCCTAAAACGGTTTAAGACTAGCTATCATAGTCAATGACCAAACTTATGAGTCTCTTCTCTTTGGTCATTATAATTAAGGTAACTAAACAAATATTTCGCTTAATTTTGTTTTTTTTATGTATAAAGATGTACCGAACATACACTCCCCTGGTGGTTACAAAAAAGTGGTCTAGCGTTCCAGTGTTTATTTCATTAGGTCCCTTGTCCTATTTCCGCGGCGGGTAACGAAGGGAAATGTATTTTTTTTATTTTTTCTAATAAAAATAACGTTGCCTGGGATAGGATATGTGCCCAGTGGGCGCTAGATTTTCACGTATGACAAGGTCTCGCCATGCGATTTTGCGACTTTGACTAGTCGTAGGTGCTCTTGTTGTACCTCTGCCTACCCCTTCAGGAGATACGAGCGTGAATATACTTTTTATGATGAGACAGTATTTAAAAAAAATCTGCTATAGTAGAAACTCCTCGTTTCTAATGTCGGTTAAGTATAAACTCCGTTATAATATTTTTAGCACTTTCGCAACAAACCTTCGGCCTTTTCCGTCCACATACCGAAGAAGCTTGAATCTTGATATAGAGTGTGTCTAGCTTTGGTTATTTATGGACGGAAGGAGCTGACAGGGTTGCTTTCACAGTACGCGTGCCGCACAGTTTTATATACATACTAGTTGCGCCCGCGACTTCTGCCGTGTGGAATGTAACGGAAAAGTTTTTGAAGTAAAAACTTCTTTAGCGGCGTTGCTCTCTTTTTTGGAATGGGTAAAAACTACTAAACTCGCGTCAGGACACGTGACCTGATCGAAAATTCATAAGACGGATGGAGAGAGATCAGTCGGCGCGGCGTAGGAGAGGAAATTTCTTTGGCTTGGCGAAAATGTATGCCTACGCCTGCTTTGTCGTTAAGGCGGCGCAGGGCGCTTGCGCGAATGTTCGTGTTGTCATGTTCGTATACGATAGCGCAATAAACGAATATTGTATTCTATCACATATATGATAGTACTTTCATCCTGATAATTCAAGCAATTCGTGCAAAATTATTCCCTAACCATTCCAAAATATCAAAAATGCACAACGTTATCACTCAAGTTTTCACTTCTGCCGGCACTCCCGGAGTGCAACCCGTCGTTTTTTTTTTTATTTTTCTATTGCCTAAGTTACTCTTTATGACATCTCTGCCTGCCGTTTCAGAGTTAAGCCGTTACAAACAGACAAAATTTGTAAAAAATGTTATTTTGCTTTACATTAATGTAAGGAATTGTGTGCATATATAAATCATAAAATCGTATGAACGTCAGTCTGCAGTAATCCTTGCAAAGAGTAGCATAGAGGGAGGAAAAGCACACTATAATAGCGTCGCACCAATAGCATCATGTTTATTAGCAATTTTTTCATGAAGGTACCTTCGGAAAACCCTGTTCTTATATTGTAGAATTTAAAAAAAACACGCACCCATTTTATTTTCTAAGTATTCGATTGTCAACTTTTCACACTTCATCAAAACCTTTTTATAGAATAAATCATGGGAATGAAAACATTTGGTGGCCCAGTCATGGTTCATTTTGGCTTCATGGGAACTGAGCTCTTACGAAAAAGCATCATTCAAACTCTTATAACGTTTAGTTTCTTTCTTTTTCAACTAACAGCAAAAAAACCTTGCGTTGATCCCCAGATACTTACAATTAGAAACCAATTAATATACTATCAAGAATCTCGCTGGTAAGAAACGAGCATCGTTTACAACTAACACCGTGACTAAGTGCTAGAGTGTTTTGCCGATTTGGCTGGATTGGTACCGTCGTTGTAACATAGATGCTTGCCGCTGTCGTGTTCCGGGATGAAGGGTACTCACTTGCGTAATAGGCTAAATACCCTATCCAATGTTAGCAACGCACCATTGGTAGCTATAGACGACGTGTATGTCTCACAGTCAAAAAAATCATTGAATAGCGTATTTCGTTTTACTACTACTACTACTGAGACAGTTTTTTTACATGACTACCTTATAGGTGCATTAGATTAGACAGGGGTGGTTTTTACCGTGGGTCGGTAAATTAAAAAATGTAGTGGTGAGTCCGTAAATAAAAAATTGATCTTGAGGCGGGCCGGTTAATAAAAACACCTAAAAAGAGATGTAAATATTAAGATTATAAAACGTTGTATTTTTTTTATTTGTACAATCCTATATTAAAATAAAATCGATTTATGAAGTCTTAATATATATGCAATACGCATTACATGTTTGACGTGTAGATTCAGTATTTTAATTGTTCAAATTTCAGTAGTTGTTTAAGGAGGTTCATATTTTCCTGAATAAAAAACGCTCAACGGGCCGTATTACAACCTCTCACGGGCCGTAGTTTGCCCATCACTGAATTAGACGATACTTGCAAAGTTCAAACATCGGTCACCTTATTACACGCAAGGTTTTCGTCAGTCAAATAAAAAAATACCAGCAAAATCGTCTAATATATAACAATTTACTATTGTATTATGCATTCTTACCACAAAATGTATTTCTATTCAATTCTGACGTAAGCGTATGAAGGAAAGTGTGACCACATAATACACTATTCAACCTCGACACTTGGTGGAACTTGATTTTAATGATGATTTAATTATAATTGCAAGTGTACGACAAAGAGGGAGAGAGGGTGCTGATTGTTTTAACATTTTTAAAATTCTGCTGTTCCCATTGGTCTTTGAATTATCGGTCTGCTGTTGGACTTGACTTTATGAGGATCCTGTTTCGGTCCCTGTGTCGAGTGATGGATTTTTTTAATAATTGTGTAATAAAAGCAACGTTGTCCGACATTGGGTATGTCCCCGGTTGACGATGGGCCTGTCACTTATTACATTTAGGGCTTAGTGTCTCCGGCTAACCTCTGCCTACCTATCAAAAACTCTTTCGAAATTAATTAATAATAAATAAATATCCCTGGACAAGTTACACAAATTGAATCTAACCCCAAAGTAAGCAAATTATCTATATGCTTGTGTTATGGGTGTTAGTCAACGATTGGTACTAATACGCAGAAATGCCTACTTGAATAGATACCAGATTATATTTAATAAACACCCAGATCCGGAAATGCAGACATCTGAATGGTCATCAAACAAGTGCCTGCCCTCGTCGGGAATCGAACCCGAGCCTCGCGGTTGGTCGATGTAGTTAGGCGTGTTCGCTAGCCACGCGTCCAACGAGGGTGGTCAACTTTGATGTAACTTGCTCATTTGTGCGAACAAACAGACAAGAATTATAAAAAAAAGTATGTTTGACAAGCTTACACACAGGCTTAGCCTGCGTACCAAGTCATTTATTTTATAAAGTGTAGCCTATATGTTATGCTCATGTATAAACTATATTCCTGTAAAGTTTCATCTATATCCGTTTAGTTTAGTAGTTTGTGCGTGAGAGTAACATTCGTTCATCCTTATAAACTTTTGCATTTGTAATGTTAGTAGGATTAGTAGGTCGTTTACTAGTACTATTTAAATTATGCGCTTCGGCTATATTCGTCCAACTTCGGAAATCCGAATGTATTTTAAAGATATCTATATATAGTGTTGTTATTACATAATTAATAATTTGGTTTAAATTTACAATAGGTCAACCTCATGTAAAATAAAAGTATAAAGTGTGAAAAGATTAAAGTGTAAATTCGAAGCGCATAATTTAAATAGTACCTATTATTAAATACAACGTACAACAGACATATTTCTTGTACAATTTTACAACATGTAGAGATTGTTAAGCATTATATTAGCTGTAAACATTAGATCTGGTCGAGATTACGTGATTCGAAAATGTTTTTTTAATTTGACAGCCGATTATCTTAAAATTGTAATTTTGAAAGTTTTTAAGTCTATTTTTTAGTTCTATTTGGACACATTTAGCTTTTATGAGTTCGTCAACCCAAATAGTGTTGTGTTACATGTAGTGGAGTTGTTGATGGCTAACAACTTCCTTATCACCACTATGTTACTGTATTGTAAGAATTTCTAGAATCTATACTCGCTATCGTCGGCATTTGGTGAAATTCCATTGTATATACACGTTTTTTGGAGTTAACACTTGTACTTATCCACTGTATACTTTATTTAACACTTTCTGTTACTTTCTAGCCAACTAGTTTTACTTTTTACGGCATCATCAGGGCTTTGAAACTAAAGACAAAAAGGACTTTTTTGATTAAAAAAAACGTGTATATGCAAGAATTTCTATTTAGTTTTTTTACAAATTACTATTAAGGATAGCGCCCACTGTTGACGGGGCGGATTGTATCTGGTCGGGTTGCATCGCATTGAAAAGCACACTGAAGCGGGCCGGGCCGCAACGCATCGGCGAATTTTTGTTACTCAGTACCAAACAGTAGAGCCAAAAAATAGAGGTGACTCGACATTTAAATCGTCAAATATGGAAATGGCGTTAAAATGTGCTCTCTTCTTATTAGTGATACCAAAATCTTTGGTCACTGTAGGCCGCATTGGGGAATGCGCGGGTAACTCGCGGAAATCCGCCGCGGAAAAATCCGCACCGTATACAAAATGTATTTAAGCGAGCTAGACGGATTATTGCGCTGCGACGCGCCCCGTCCCTGCCCGTCCAAATTGGCGCTATCCTTTAATAGTGTTACTTCACGTCCGTATCCCCTAAGAGGTAGGCAAAGATACTATCAAAACACCCACGAGCAGCCAAAAGGACTTATTCCTTGCAATGTGATAGGTGGCAAATCTACTGCCAAAAAACTTATCCGATTTCGGGTCCTCATGTGAACATTGGCACCAGACTATAGGCGACTAACTACTTTTATCATTAGTAGTAATGGTTTGAAGAATAGTTGAGCCAGGAAAGTTACTTATGCAAAAGTCTCAGCCTCATATAAACGCAACAATGTTTTACTGTCTATAAGCAATGGTGCCCCGTTTTCCCCGTGTTGGTCCGGGCTCGTATAAAGCGAGCATAGGCTTACCGTCACTAACACCGTAACATCTGACTAGACTATGACGTGACTTACTCCTGCCGCCATAACGTCAGTGCTTGCCGTTAACGTGTTCCGGTTCGGAGGATGAGGTAGCCGGTAAACTTACTTTTGCTCGAGGTATAACATCTCGGCCTTAGGTTGGCAACGCACCATTACCTCTTTTGGTGTCTCTAAGTGGCGTGAATTTCTTACCGTCAAGAAATCCGTCTGCTTGTTTGCCTTTCAATATCATAAAAAAGCGTAAATTTCTTACCATCCGTTCGTGTATATTATTAGCCTTTCATTTCTATAAACTGCAAAAGTCAGTAAGTGGATATACCAAAGATGGTAATGGATCATTGAACTGTAGCCAAGTACGAGCCTACTCTATTGTTCACGTGGTCTGAGCTTGAGTGATTGAGCATCGGCGTCAATGACAGACTATAGAGACGAGAAATCCTGCAACCGGCAAATGCCATATATGGTCAATTGTGTGTTTTTAAATGAAAATGATTTATTTGCGGAATATGTGTGGTTAAAAGTTGTTACAAATATATTTAAGCATACAACATATTCTATCGCCTCTGTGGTCTAGCGGTCCGGGTGTTGGACTTGACTGCATGAGGTCTGGGGTTCGAATCCCGGGTCGGCCAAAAAAAGAAAATTGTATTTTTCGAATTTTCTTATAAAAAAAAAATTTTGGTCGGGATTGGAAATGTGCCCGGTTGGCGATAGGCTTGCCACCTGTCACATTATCGGACTCAGTGTCTTTGGCTAGTCATAGGTGCCCTGGTTGGGCCTCTGCCTACCTCTTCAGGGATATGGGCGTGAAGATGCTTCACTTTTTTATTGTCTTTCAAAAATAAGCCAGTACGGAATATATAGTTCAAACGCCTCTACTGTTTCCAAAGTCCAAAGACGGCACGACCTGCATACACCGAAGCGCCAGTTACTGCGCGTGCGTCGCATAAATCTTCCTACTCTTTGCCCACACTCTTCCTGCTTTTACTGGCTTATTCAATTTACCGTGTCCAGTAATAATATATTATTGTGTTGTTCCGCTTCGTACATACTACTGTCACGTGGGTACGTGATGACCACATCGCTCGTTAATGCGGTGTTATAGATATGTTGATGATAAAAGCAGTGCAATGATTTTATATGGCACATTCGCCTTTCCGCCTTAAGTTCTTTTTTAACCCCGTACAAAAGAAAGGGTTGTTATAAGTTTGGTTCAGGGTTCATGAACCTTAGGATGAAGAGTTTTGTACCTTCCATAAATCTCCTCTGTGGTCTAGCGGCAGCGGTCCAGCGTCGGATATGACTTCTTGTGGTCCCGGGTTCGATCCTATGTTAGGGCAACAAAGAAATAGGAAATGTGTAATTTCAATTTTTTATTAAAATAACGTTGCCTGGGATTGAATATGTGCCCGGTCGACGATAGACTTGCCACCTATCACATTGTGGGACTTAGTGTCTTCGGCTAGTCGTGGCTGTTCTGGATGGAAGAACACAATTTTCTTTCGATGTTATAGCGTTTCGAAGTTTGATACTAAATAGGTATAACTAAATCTTGCCACATTAACAACAGTGCTCGCCCTTATCGCTATCCAGTTTCGAGTGTATGATAACACATACTGTTGCAAAAGTTAGGAAGGAAGTTTTTGTGTAGGTATATTTCTTGCTACTGAAAGTCCTGTCAGGTTCTTTTTTCTTCCAATGATGTGAAAATAGTAAAATATTTAATTAAATGATTCTTTTTATGATACGTTGCACGTATCGGTTTTGTATTCACAAATATGTGTACGTACGAAATGTTTGGTATGCATATTGTGCAAAAGTACGTGAGTTCGTTTCTGATGTGCTGCGCTTTTTAAAACCCGTTGTTACAACGCTGTATCTCACACATGTATATACCGCCGTTCGTTGAGTGGCTAGCGTACACGCCTAACTACATCAACCATCCGCGAGGCTCGGGTTCGATTCCCGACTGGGGCAGGCATTTGTGTGATGAACATTTAGTCCAACGCCTTACCTCTTTCTGCTAGTTCCGGTCCGAACTGTAGGGTAGGTAGAGTAGTACGAGTACTTTGTAGTCTACCGACTAGACTTGCACAATAACATAGAACCCTCCACGGGACAGCGAACACCTGTAACATCGATGATCGTTGTTTATACACAACGACTGTATCTTACCATCAGGAGAGTCGTGTGATTGTACCCTAACCTCTCATATTAAAAAAAAATTGTGTATATACTTATGTACACGCGGTAGAAGTTATACTTCTTCGGCGTAATAAGATAAAAATCTTTTTAAAAATTTTATCTTTTGCCTTATTTTACATTTGTAGACAAAATTACACTAACCATAGAAAAATGATATTTAATACATTAAAAGTTTTATTATAATGCATTATTTAGTTAAATAAAGTTTATTTAATAAAAATATCACAAAAAACTAAAATGTTATCTAAGTATAGCTAACTTCATCATGTCAGATTTTCGTGACGGTGTGCGCGCGCATCGTAAAAATTTATCCTCATAATTTTTTCCTAACGCGCCAAAAGAAGTAACTTCAAAAAAATGTAAGATCGTCAATATCGAAGTTAGCAGAAAGGGACGAAATTTGGCACGTTGGAAGTCAATGATCGGGTGATAGACTAGAAACTAAACTCTAGGTTTAGTTTCTAGTCTATCATATCATAATGTTTCTAGTGTATGGGTACTAAATTTGTTTGTATTATTATATATGCATTTTACGGGTATGTGCCTTTTTGAAGTGAAACTTCTTTATAACCGTTGTGATTTCAAAACGGGTGCAACGGGAAAGCAACAGGTAAGAGACACAAATATATATTCATCTCATTCTTTTGTCGATTTACTTAAGTTTCACTTTTATCGTGTGTGAATCGCACACACGCCTTTTTTATTTCCTAAACTCATCAAATCTAGAATGTTCTCTACATTTACTGAATGTAGTTTGCCAACACACAACTCTATTGAAATTATTGAGAGAATCACTTTCGCTATATGAAAAGCGTGGAAACACATTGTTAGGTATTTTATAAGACTTTTAATGTCTATGGAATTGAATGGTATCAATTAACTCCCATCACACATGTTATATTTTTAATCGACTTGAAAGGAGGTTTTCAAATTTTATATGAGATTTATAAGCGACTAGCTGTTCCGGCGAACTTCGTTCCACCCGTTCAGCTTCTATGGGAAAAATTAAATGTTGTTTTTTTAGTTTCCTTCCAAGACTTTTTCTTTTTCTTATCTTTTAAACCTTCCCTGGACTTAAACAAATAATTCAAAATCAAAATGAGCGAAATCGGTTCAGCCGTTTTCGAGTTTTAGCGAGACTAACGAACAGCAATTGATTTTTATATATATAGATGTCTCAAATATTGATGTTTAGTCTGTTATAGCCTGTTTAATTCAGATTAAATATAAGCGGTCAAGTGCGAGTCGGACTCGCCCATGAAGGGTTCCGTAGCAACAATCATCATATTATAAATGATCTTTCAATTCAGTCATTTCGTATTTTATATACACTCTACAGTGGTGGCACTGGCAGTTTACGTCACTTTTGCAATTTGCGAGATTCTATACCACATAGCGCCATCTCTTGACAGTGAAACACAACAATTTTAAGGGTTTTTGTTACAGTAGGTATATATTACAGTTCAAACCAATTTTCGGTGGAAGTTTACGTGGTTAATGTACCTACATCATATTATATATTTTTGAGTTTTATCGCTCTCTTAGAAGTTTAACCCC
>NJDD01002031.1:106714-133076 GCA_002245505.1 Calephelis nemesis | reverse complement strand
GTAATAATAATGCAAGTCATGTTAACTATTTAATATACACTGACGTACAGATGAATGTTTGAAATAATCAGTAATTTGTTATGCACCAAAAAATATGGAAACTAGATTAAGGAGGACTTATCGTTTTAAAAAAATCTCCAACCTAAGATTGTCAGACAGAGATTCTCTCTCTGTTTGACGATCTTAGGTTGGAGATTTTTTTTATCTAAAACAATGTCAGGGGCTTCTACAAATACATCAACAGTAATAAATAAGCCACGCAAAACGACGAATATTGTAAATGCAAAAGTTTGTAGATTTGTTACTCCGTCACGCAAAAACCTATACCTAAACGGCTTAACCTATTCACATGAAATTTGGCACAAACATAGGAGGGTAACTTGGATTAACGCAGGATAGTTCTGATCTCGAGAAATGTTCCTGTGGGGTCATTAACCACGTGTTGCCCGCTAGTACAATATATATTTTTTTAACTTTTTTACTAATATGTTGGCAACCTTTGTCCGGGCTCCTTTGCAGAATAGACCATCTGCCTTCCTGCTAGGCAGCTGCGAGCATAGTCTTACCGTCACTAACACTGTGACATCTTACTACTTGGTAGAGTTTCGCAGCGACTCACCCGGATAGGTACCACCGCCTTACCTATTCCTGCCGCCATAACTTCATGACGTGTTAAGGTTCGGAAGGTAAGGTAGCCAGTAAACTTACTTTTGCTCGAGGCCTAACATCCCGGGCTCAGGTTGGCAACTCACCATTACCACCTTTGGTGTCTCTAGGCGGCGTGAATTTCTTACCATTAGGAAATCCGTCTGCTTGTTTGCCTTCCAACATCATAAAAAAAACCTAGCGGTTTTTACAACTTCAACGGGCTTTATACAATATATTGTTAGTTACCTTGTGTTAAAACTTCATGTTTCTGAAACCCGTTACTGCTTGTTAGTCTTCTTTGTAAGTAACGGTATTCATACTACCATTATTCTACCGACAGACGAATTACCATCTGTTTGAACAAACACTCGTTAAGAATATTAAGTTAGTGTAGCGTTCGCTTTGTACTTTAATTAAAGATGTTTGAACTATCGGAGCTAGCATGGACACTATCGACTGTCTCTCGAATACTGGCTTTCGATAAATCTCGACAGGAATGTATAAAAACGTAAATTCGACACATTTTTGACTTGAGAATACATTCGGTATTGGTTATTGATTAGTCGATAAGTTTTCGTGCTGATAATACAATTCGGTCAATAGCAAATTTGATATACCTACATGTTAAGAATATAAAGGATATTATGTCCTTTATAAATTAAAATATATAGGACAGGTGGATGTTCTGACGAACTGACTGTCAATCTTCATTAGTGGAGAGGCTACTTGAAGAATATGCAGAATATGTCATGAAAAGTATCTACTGACTACTGACTGTGATTTTAATAAGTAAATCGTCAATGTACGCAAAATATAAATATTTGCTTGTTTGATTTTGATTGAACAATATTTAAATTTTTTCCATACAAATTGAACGGGTGGAACGAAGGTCGAAAAACATTAAGTAGGTAATAAAACAGTAATAAAACTAAATCTGTACATAATTTTATTTAAAAAGCTATGATTGTTACGTATTATATGCAGGATACTAAATGTAAAACGAGGGTTAATAAAATGTTTGTTTGTATGCTCACTTTTCACATAGAAATTACTAAACGGATTTTTACTAAATTTTGTGTAGTAGCAGTTTATAATGCGATACGATGCGATATTTAGAATGCGGGTAAATCTTTTTCCATCGCTAACGACATAAAATCACTTCCACGAAGTCGCGGGCAATAGTTAGTATCACAATGTAGATCCATTGCTCAATATATCCAAATGCATTCGGTATCTATTTAAGTATTTCTACGCATTAACATCGTTGACTAACACCCATAACACAAGCATATAATGTGCTTACTTTGGGGCTAGATTCAATTTGTGTAACTTGTCCATAAATATTTATTTATTTATTGCGATGTGGGAGAAAGACTAACAAACAAATACACTTCCTCCTTTATAATATAAAGTATAATGTATCTTCACGTCCATATCCCCGATGATGTAGGCAGAGGCATAATGTGATAGGTGGCAAGCCTATCGCCAACCGGGCGCATATCTAATCCCAAGCAACATTTTTTTATAAGAAAATTGGAGAAAACAAATTTTCTTTTTGTTGCCCAACCCGGGATTCGAACCCGGGACCTCATGCAGTCAAGTCCAACACCTGAACCGCTAGACCACAAAGGCAACACCTAATAATATGAGGATGGATATCCGCAGATCTTATTCATAGCACTGGCAACATTGGATTCGTTCATGTAAATTTGCAACGCACGCGCCCGTGGTTCGAGTTCCACCAATTATCTCCTCCGACGGCCAATTTGTCTCGTCAGTTAGAAACGCTTTCATCATTTCAAATATTACGGAAATATGGGCTTACTTGTATTCGGATTGCGCAAGGTGCTTTTAATTGATTTGAAGTTATGGCGATGACTTGGTTTAACAACTTAAGGCCCCATACTTAGTCAGCCAGAAGAGCCAATTACCGCACTCCCCCATTCCATGATTACTATGAAGTATTTCGCTCTAAAGTAAACGTCTTAAGCGACACTATTTTTGACACTATAAAAGTAATTTGAAAAAAGTATAAAAACTGAAACACTTATCTTTTAGGTATAGTACTTATCTATGTTTATGTTAAATTTGGTGTCGATATTTTCATAATTGAAGTAGACATTTGCGTTTTGCTTTCAAAAAAGGGTTAACTTTTTGATTTTTTTCTATCGAGCAAAGTGAAATGAATCGTGTTTTGGAAACACTAGTCTTATAAAGCATATTCATGTTAATCTTGTGTATTTTTGTCACCAAGATCCAAAATTGCTTTGTATGAAAAAAACATTACACTGCTGACGTATTTTAGCGTACATGGACCCTTAACACTGATCTTCATGATGAAGAAACATTAGGTAGTCATTTTGTTGTTAATTATTGTTGTGATGTTTGTACGTAAAATTTTGTGCAGCAGCTCTCCCGGATTGATAACACTTTATAACAGTACTATGTATTTAAGTTATGCACTTCGGCTATATTCGTCAATCTTCGTAAATCCGAATGTATTTTAAAGATGTCTACATAGAGTTGTTGTTACACATAATCTATAATTTAAAAATGAATTGCTAAATGTGTTGGTAAGCGCATAACTTCCGAACGACTGAACCGATTTGGATAATTCTTACTTTGTTCTGTTGATTATTGTCATAAGAAGGTTCTTATGAAGAGAAAACCCGAGAAAATTGCAAGGAAAATGGAAAAAACAATACTTTATTTCTCCCGTACAAACTGAATGGGTGGAACGAAGTTCACCGGGAGAACTGGTTAATCATATCGCTGAATTTAGTTTTACAAATCAAAAACATGTTTAATAGGTTAAGTTTTATTCCCGTATGATGATGTAATAAATTTTAAGCGAAACTGGTTAGCTGTTTACAAAGAAATAAAATATAAGTGTTACGTAAAACAGTACAAGCGTTTCTTGATTTTTTTCATTTGAGAATATGAACATTTGGAAGTTTTACCAAGTGACGACGATGGAAAATATCAAATAACTTATTCTTGTCGTGTTCCTGACAACGTAATGACTTTAAAAGAAAACTGGTTGTAGTTGTTCACTCCTTTGATTGACTAAAAAAATTACTAAATCAAACCAAGTGCAACTAGTAGGTCAGACTAAAGTGGCTGTATTCTATTGTGACAAAAATTAGTTCTACTGCGTTAACTTCCTTTCTTCTTTTACCTCACTCCCCAAAATTATGTGACAGCTTTCGGTTTCGAGTGTGACAACTAAACTAATTTGCTCAACAATCTTCCCAGTCGCAAAGTGGCAACACACCAATAATGTGCAACATATTTGGTGTATATAGACAACACGTTTTTTTTGTGGAGGAGTTGAAAAGTTAATAAGCAGGCAGATTTATGACGATACCAAAGATTTTATTGGTGCGTTGATGATGGTAATTAATCAAAAGTGATATACGGTTTATGTAACGGACAAAGCCGCGCACAGCAACTACCAATCACTGACCTGGTGAAACGAAGTTCACCAGGTCAGTCAGAGTTAATGTAATGTTATTATGTAATTATTAGAATATGTGTGATGAAGATTAATTATATTGATCTGTCAAACAGCTATAAAATGGTATACGGAAGTGGAAATGGAACCAAAATAATTTTTTACGCCCGGTTGGTGTAACATTACAGTGAGAGTGTGAAATTTTGCAAGCGAACGCAGATTATGTCTTTTTATCTGCACTAATGAATTAACGTTTATTTGTGACGGTGATAGTGTAGCACACGACTGTAGGTGCATTGGGAAAAATGTTTTAGCTACTTCTATAAAAGAAATGTAATTCCAATGTATTTAATGCCATAATATTGTCAAATGTTTGCATCAATGTATCTTCGCTCATTAGTTAATAACCCGTACGATAAATAAATGTCACTACGACACTCAAGCGATTTTGTTTAGATTTTGACATTTAGCTTTAAAAATTAGACTGACTTGTAATTTTCCCAAGGTGAGAGGTTAAAAAATATAATGTGTGCTGCTGATGGCCTGATGATCCGTGGATGCATCTTATGTATGGAAAGAAGCGTGTTTATTTCTTTGAATGACGTAGTTTTTAAAACTTTAAAAAAAGTAAGGCGGCACTTTAAGCGGTTATTAACTCGACATTTTCTAATCAAAGTTGTGACTTTATGATATATTAAATATTAATTAACGTCTTAGAGTGCGGCCGTTTATCAAATTTATAACTTTCTTTTGTATTTTCTTTTAACTGTCAAGTTTATCTTAAATTTATATTAATAGTTTATATGTAATGTAAAATTTTATTTTTATGAAAATTTATGTTCAAAAAGATTATCATCATTCTCTCTATCGTGTTGTAAAACTTAAAAATAAATATTTGTACACTTCGAAATTGTTACGAAGCGCATATTTAACATGGGACGATACGGCGGTGAGTGCATATTAAGATAAAAATACCTACGTCACTACAATTTTGGCGGTAGACTATGATCAATGACTTAAAAGCTTTAAATAATGGAGGTACATCCGTTCAGAACTTAATTAAAACATTAACGTAATACGATCTCTTGGCCTGCTTATGTTATATCGTAATGGATGTTATGATGTAATACTATCGAATGACATACATATTCATTTTAATTAAAGAAAGTTATTTTCCTCTGTAGTTAAAAATGTAATACTCACCGACATGAACAAGATTTTGTTAAATATTTTTCAACGACGAAAACATTTAAAACATATGTTAACGACTGAACAATGTATTATGGATTATTTGTAGTAGTCGTAGATAAAAAGTACTTCATACCCGTGGTAGACTATCGGCCAATGTTAATAATGTTTCTCTAAAGATGGATTTCCAGCAATCTAGATAGCTGCGTATCCGTCGGCCTATCCTGTACGTAATTCCCATACTTATCCTATCCACAGATATGTTATTGGCAAGCGATAACATAAAAATGGATCAAAATATCAATCTTGGACAGCAAGTTTTGGATTACGATTGATTATTAATATTGACCGTATGTCAGTACAATAAAAATATGTAACAGCGTTGTGAAACTCGTACCCTTGCAATAATTTTTTTTTTCGATAACTGACCCCTATACAACAAAATATTTTACAATGGTCAGATATATGCGATCAGACAGTCCGTGTATTGTATTCAGTGTATTAAATTATAAGATGCCATGAAGATAGTATTTCCCATTTTTGGGTTCCTTACTCATCTTAAAAGTGACAACGCACTGTTAACATCTTTTTGATGCGGCGTGTGAAATTCATCTGTTAGTTTCCTTTTCGAATCCTACAACATATGTACATCATAAGTAGGTACTATAAAATACATTATTTTATTTTATTCAGATATATGTATAATTAAAACATCACATTATATTTGCTAAAATATTTTAAAATTATACAGATTCAGAAATCATTTAAAATTTAAAATTTTTGTATTTTTTTAATTGGTTAATTTAAATTTCAGTTCAAAAATTGTTTTGACGTGTGTCATTCACGTGTCTTAATAAACCTAGATTCAGAAAGAATTAGGTTGTGATTTTGACATTAATTAAACATTTTTCTTAGTAGCAATTTCGATTGTTTACACAACCTTATTCGCTAATGTTATAGGTTCGACCTAAATGGCTGGCGAATAAACAATATGCAACCTCATTTCGGGACTCGACTAACATACATAACAGGTTCGTAAAGTTTTTATTACATCACAATAAGTTACAACTTTCTACCACAGCTTATGTAATGATCCTTCAAGATAAAGATTTTGGGATGAGCGGTGTCAATGTAACATGATGCGTCATAATAGACGCCTCGGGTGACATTGACTTTCTTATTGTAGGGTGTGATAGCACAGACTCGACGCTGCGCCGACGCACATGCACGCCGTACACCGACTTGCGCGCGCGCATCCAAGCTCCGCGAACGCCCGCGCGCCGGGCTCGCGACATGCCCGCAGTGAAAGTATTCAGCATATTCGGTGGCCAGAAGCCGACCGAGAAACAACCCAATTCCTCTAACGGGACCCTACAGAAGTTCTACAGGACATTCTCAATCGCCCCCGAGAACGTGCCCGAGCCTAAGGGTGGGAAAGTGACCGCGATAGCTGCCTGTATTGAAAAGAAAATAAGTGAGCCCGTGGTTATTAAAAATAGTGATATTGTGGAAAAACCTTCTAAAACTTTTACCGAGACCGAAAAAAAACATCTTGCACGAACGCATGCATATGAAAATGTAAATATTGGATTTTCGTCTACGAATAGTACCAAGTTGTTAGAAGAAACTAAGGGATATTCGTCCATTTACGAAAACGTTACTGTCGTCGGTAAGCTGCCTAATTTAATTACTAGTACAGATATTAGCGCCACCAGCGAATCAAAATTAAATAGAGCCTTGGAATCATTTGACAAAATTTTGACTGAATTTTCTTCAAGTAATTCTCTGTCTCCCGACTTGAATATAAATAATAATTATTTCATTATACCTAAACTGCAAAAGTCTAAAACCTGCAGTATAATTGAGTCTCGTTGCATCTTAAAGAAAAGCAACTCAGACCCAGAAAGTGACGGTCAAGCAAGACATCAAGTGTCGCGTAATAATTCAATAGATAAAACTACGAGTTTGTGGAATTTAGATGATATGAAAGAAAAAGAATTAAACCGCCCTTTAAAACCTTTGTCCTTAGCGCCAATAGACAAAATGAATTTAGATAAGTATGCTACGTATAAGATAAGTTCCAAAAATGGAACAAAAACTAATTGTTTGAAAACTGAAGACCTTAAGAAATTAGATGTTAAGACTAGGATATTAAAGAAGACTTTGTCGAACCCGCCTTCAACACCCGTCCCAGTGGTAACAAAAACAAAAATATTGACAAAAAAACTTGACCTAAAAAAAAGTAAATTAAAAACTGACATGGACTCGAAACCAATGACAGAAATCACCAAATCGCCAATGCAAAAAGCAAGAAGCGTTTGGGAAATAGGAAACGAAACCATGATGGGTTGTTCTAATTTGGAAAGAACTAAATCAACAACTTCTATCGCGGGCTCTCCTAGCAAGATTCCGGTGATAAGAGGTCAAATGTCACAAACCAAGTTCAGCAGCACTCGTGCTCTTTTTTCTCCCACTCCTGTTGATCTAAATAATATAGACCAGGCTAGAGAGTGTGCTCAGAAAAAGAAACCGGTAGCTTTAAAAAAAACAACAGACAAAACTGATACCAACAAACAAGTCAAACAAAAATCGCAGCTCAATTTAAAAATCGATACAAAACGACAAAATGAAAAAATCAAAAGAGAATCGAGCGACAAAAAAGGTGCGCTTTCAAAGTTCCCTAAAGATCAATCAGATGAAATAAGCGCAGTACGAGCTAAGCTGCAACACCGAAATGTAAACACGAAACGAGATCTGACCATGGGAATGCGTGAAGCCAAACGGAACGAAGACGAATCGGAAGAAATCGATTCGACTCTGTCACCCGTCAAATATATCGTAAAAAAGTTAGAATTCAAAACCGCTATGGAATCAAAGCCGGAACCATCGCATTTCGTCAGTTGTAAAGTTATACCTCCAGTGCATAAGGAGGTGTGTGTAGCGAACACAACATTTCATAATAATTTGAGCACACTCGTTAGCCGACAGATTTGTTGCGTGGAATCCAGGGATGACGCGAAAACGTGTCAAACTGAAAAGCTCATACACAAACATGATGAGAAGATATCGGATACGCATTCTGACTGCAGTGACGACTCCGGTCACGTTTCCAACGATGCGTCAAACGATAACGATACGATATCCGATTACGTGCCTACAAGTCCGATGCACAGTGCAGATGAGATAGATTGCAAATTATTCGACATTCCGAAGCAGTTCAGGGTGGATTTGCCGAAGAATGTTAAGAGTGTATGTCCTGTGCGGCCGGCCCGACGTGGCGAGCGGGCCAACGAGGTCGCTAGCGGTACCCGGCGCAGCACCGACACGCCGAAAGTGGACGAACAGGTACGCGACACTGATATCATATCTAGCAAGTTCAGGTGTTTATCTAAAGTTTGTCTAAAAGTCGTGGCCCGTCCCGGCTTCGCACGGGTATATAATATACATAATATAAACCTTCCTCTTCAATCACTTTATCTATTAAAAAAACCGCATCAAAATCCGTGGCGTAGTTTTAAAGACGAAGCATACAAAAAGACATAGGGACAGAGGAAGCGACTTTGTTTTATACTATGTAGAGTGAAGCAGCTTATCAGTTAGCGATATGTTGCATATGCATCAAATTTTCTTTGTAGTCATTTATGTATTGTCGTCTAGTATATCTTTCATATAGGTAGTTCGGTTACGATATGTAACCGAACTACCTATATGTACCAAGTACGAAATTTGTGTATATCAGTTATATACCAGGCCAAAATTAATAATAAAATAGTAGTAAAATATATTCCCAGACAAATAACAAAAGTTGAATCTAACCCCAAAGTAAGCAAATTATATGCTTGTATTATGGGTGTTAGTCAACGATACTAATACTTAAAAAAATACCAGAATAAATTTAATTAGCCCGCCCAGACCAAGACATACAGATGTTCACCACACAAATGTGAGCCCCCGTCGGGAATTGGACCTGAGTCTCGCGGTTGGTAGTTGCTGTTAGACGGGTACGCTAACCCTTCGGCTAACGAGGCGGTCTTAAAATTTCCCTAGGACGCTGTTTAAATAGTCACTTTTCACTTTGATTCTCAACCTTAACGTTTATCATTACGATCTGTAAATAGCCCTAGGTGCTATATTTTGATACTGCACAAAGGGTCAAATCAGCAATATCTATTTATTAATCTAAAACTGGACAGTTTTCAGTGTAGCAATTACATGATGCTACTTGGTATAAATGGCAAAAAACTGAACCCATATAGATTCGTCATGTCTGTCTGTCCGTGCGTTTGTCACAGCCACTTTTTTGCAAAAACTGTAAGAACTGTATTGTTGAAACTTGATAAGTAGATGTATCCTGTGAACCGCTTTATATGTTTCGATATAATAAGAAAAAATATTTTTAATTATAGGAGAGTTTGTATATTTGCAATAGGAATCCTTAAAATCTATTAGGACTTTGGAAGAACTTGGAGTTATATCAACATAAAAATTAGGATGATAAGCGACAAAAAATTTACAGTATATACCTAAGCATGGAATGATTGTGAAAATATTACCCGGTATCTTTAATAGTACGTTAAATGATTCGTTACGTACATAAAGATCGAGCTTTTAAAAAGGGTACTTAAAAAAATATGTAGATGAACGACGTTTTGAAATTTGGCATTCATCTTTTTCAAATTCTAATTGCCAATGGCAACCCTGCGTTATTCGTTTTACGGGTAACGATACTTGATAAATGTTCAATTATCGATATCGTTATGAAAAAATTATATTAGTAAGTTAAGTAAGTGACTTAAATTTTTATATTTTTGAAATATGACATAAAACTACCTAATCATGTTAGCGCGATTTAAATTCTTACAGCGACATCTATTTTAATGTTAAATATTTTTTTACTTTGATACGCATGTGTAGTCGTGTGTCGTCTTAGTCTTGTTCGTTCCGGTCTCCCGTGTAGAATAGACCATCTGCCTGCCTGCCAGGCAGTTAGTGGAACGTGATCAAAAGTCAAATGTGTCCTTACCAACATGCAACTTGTCTAGTTAGGGATCCGCCACTTTACTTATTCCTGCCGCCATAATTACAGACAGTGCAAAGTTCCGGATGGCGTCTATAGACCGGTGATTAACCATCAGAAGAGCCGTGTGCTTGTTAGCTGCCTTGTCACATACAAAAAAAACGATAGAACCCAAGAAGCATTCTTCCGGATAATTTCATTCTAGTTTTCGACTTTAATATTCTTATAGGATTTTGTGTTAAGAATGCTATTTATTTTTAATAATTTGTTGCTTACACATATTTCACATAATATACCAAAAACAAAAAAATGTTCTAAGATAAAAAAGATCAGAATTTTACCATTGCTTCCCATTGAGTGCCAAATTTTGCAACCTAAGAAGACTTTGTTTTGCATAGGTTTCATGTTATTTCGCCAATAGAATCGTAAAAATCGATTTTAGCAATAGTTTGCATAAGTAAAAGTGTAAACTAATTCTAACAAACATCAATTTCCATAAATTCCTTCTACTTTATTGAAAGTTTTTGCCAAAAAAAATCTTTTATTGCCTTGTAATCGTTACATAATTTAGTATCGATTGTCGTAGATAGCATATTCGCATAATCTTATGATGAAACATTGGATGTCTGGACCAGTTTGGCGCAACATTTATATAAAATAATTAAATTTGCTATGTTTTTTTATTCACCTAAATCATATGACACAAGTTGCCTTAAATCTTTATGCCTTTAGACTTACTGTCAAATGAAACGGGTTATATACCTATATGTCAAGTGTCATGTGTCACTTTATGTAAACTTCATATTACAAAATTCGGGTTTGCTATATATCTATGGAAGCCCCGCCTCTTATTACATAGTATTTATATACTCTTTGGTCTGGACTACAAGCTTACTAAAGAACTGTGGTTAACGCCTAACTTTAAGAACGCCTTAATACAATATATGAAGCTTGAACTATTTTTTATGTACTTGTTTTTACAAGTGCGACTTGCGACTTTGTCGATGAAACATTTGTATAAGTATTAATTAATCTTAATCTGTAATACTTAATAAACTTAATCTGATCACCTCTGTGGTGTAGCAGTCTGGCGTCGGTCTTGATTTCTTGAGGTATTGGGTTCGACCCCGGGTTGGGCAATAAAAAAAATTAGAAAATGTATATTTTAAATTTTCTTACAAAAATAACGTTGCTCGGGATTGTATATGTGACCGGTTGGCGATAGGCTGGCCACCTATCACATTGTGGGACTTAGTGTCTTCGGCTAGTCGTGGGTGCCCTGGTTTTGCCTCTGCCTACCATTTCGGAGATGTGGGCGTAAAGATTTTTATGTTAATTAATGATAGTTTTGGTACAATAGTTTATTTTTTCATCTTTATTTATAGGCTTTGGTCGTGAAACCACTATGCCAGTCGTATGCATAACATCTAAAACTAGATATATCAGTGTGATACAAAAAATCGTTACACAAAAAATCTTGATCTAAAAAATTAAAATAACGAAAACAACAATAAACAATAGTTGTATATTAGGTATTTCTATGTGGGTATTAATATATTTGCTTGTCACTTATAATATAAGCATCTTATTTTTTTTATTTTTTGAATAACCCTTGTACTTTGCTATACTAAGCCAACCGTTTTAATTTTTACAGCATCATTTCATTTTTCTCGTAAACAATTTACCAATCAGAATGAGTTCTAAAATATCATCTTCTTGAGATTATAAAAATTCGAATTCTACGTTTAAAAAAATGTCTACGTCATTTAATAACCGTTTTAAGTAAAACATTATTTAAATAACAAATTGAATCATATTGCTTCGAAGAGTATTGCTACTTAAGCTATTATCAAACTGCTTAAGCTATTATCAAATCTTTTTATATGTAAAATTCCCGTGTACCGTGGAGTAGTTACCGTACTCCACCGAAACGGCTTGTCCTATTCTCATGAAATTTTCTGAGCATATTGAGTAGGTCTGAGAATCGGCTAACATCTATTTTTTATAACCCATAGTGATGGTGAATCACAGCAAAAAAAGAAACAACGTCTGCCGGGTCTAGGTGGTAGAGTTTCGCAGCGACTCACCCGGATTGGTACCACCGCCTTACCTATTTCTGCCGCCATAACGTCATAACGTGTTCCGCTTCTGAGGGTAAGGTAGCCGGTAAACTTACTTTTGCTCGAGGCCTAACATCCCGGCCTCTGGTTGGCAACGCACCATTACCACCTTTGGTGTCACCTTTGGTGTCAGGAAATCCGTCTGCTTGTTTGCCTTCCAATGTCATAAAAAAAAAACTAGTTATCATAATTGTTATAGTTATTGGTATCTATTTAAGTATTTCCGTATATTAGTATCGTTGACTAACACCCATAACACAAGCATAATATAATTTGCTTACTTTGGAGTTAGATCGAATTTGTGTGAATGTTTATTATTTATTTATTTATTTAATTGTCGTAAGATGCCAAAAAGCCAAAATTAAGTTCCAAAGCGCGTCAAAATAATTTCATTCAGTTTCAATAATATCTTTAACGCCTACACGATACTTTTACAATTCGATTGTAGATTTAGATTATGTAAAACCAATCGCAGCTTTCTTTTAGGCACATGGAAATTTCATGTTAAAATTCATCGGCTACCCTCTAAATCAGTTTCGCAAGTGAAGACGCTTTCTTGACTTTCTTCGATCGCATTGGGAGTTACGTGCTCCATGTGTAGAGCTGGTACCGAGTCGACATAACAATGTGTATCGAGTTCCGACACTCGCACACCATTAGGTAACAATTTCCTTACACACCTATGTTTTACATACTAATTAGTTAACAGTTTAGCTAAATATTCGATCGATTATGCTCTTGTTTGTGTAATGATACCATTTTAGGTTGGTAAAAGTTTTGCGTCTCTGTTATGTGTTATTCTGGCATCATTACTCCTAAACGAATGGATTTCGATACGATTTTTTGTTTGAAAGCTGATGTAAACGAGATGTTTCATCGTATCAAATTTGCAAATTTTCCTTGTAAATATTCAATCCCTACGAAAAGTTGTGAGTTTGGCGTCTTTGTTGTGTGTTGTTGTGGCATCATTACTCCTAAACGAATGGATTAATTTCGATACGAGTTTTTTTGTTTGAAAACTGACGTAATCGAGATGTTTCATTTTATCAAATATGCAAATTGTTACTTGTAATCTATTTTACAATTTAGAAATGATTTTATCATTATGGTAGTTAGTTTAGTAAATACATATATATTTATTACTGAAAATATTGACGTTTATGTCTGTTTATATATGTCGTCAGTACAGCTGCTTCAACCAAGACGAAAGCTACAGTTTTGTAAAGTTTCTGGCCGACTCAACGCCTGTCAGATATTTTTAGCCATGTTGGAAAAGAACTCTACTATTATTATTAATGAGAATCGTAGGTTTACCGTAAGCCCTTAGAGGTCAGTGTTTAATACGAACAAATGTTTGCTGGCCTTGCACGTTATACTAGACAGAAAGTTGTTGGTCTTTTCTTAACCTATCTACTAACCAGCACAGGAAAATTGAAAATAATAATTATAACCTTCCTTGAAGACTAATTATTGAAACATTGAAGACGAGTAATATTTTTATTTCTTTAACGTTGTTTATGAACCATCTAGAACAATTAAAACTGGTTTCGAATAAACTTTAAAATGAGTATGATCGTATTTCCTTATTAGATTAAAGGGGGCAGAATTCAAACTTGATATTACTTCTAGTGTTGCCCTTTAAAAATACACGTAAAAATGAGTTTTTAATCTTCGAAAACTGAAGATGGTTAAATAATGGACTCCTTTATATTTTCTATGTATGTTAATATATTTATTTGATTTGAAAAACTGTTTTTCGATGTAGTCGCACTGTTACTTAGTCTGCATCCGATCATGCCAGGAAATCTACAAAAATACTTATTTTTTTGTTGTAAGTGCTTAGATGACATAATTATTGAAATCAAGTCGCCTTTTCACAGTTGTTTTGCTGCGTTTAAATATTTGTTTTATATAATAAACTTTCCTCACCAACTTACAGGTCTTTTGGGCCCAACATCCCGGCCTAAGTTTGGCAACGCACAATTACCACCTTTGGTGTCTCTAGGCGACGTGAATTTCTTACCATCAGGAAATCCATTTGCTTGTTTGCATTCCAATATCATAAAAAAAATCTTAACTATTTTCTGAGCAATGTAAATATTAAGTATATGTTAAATTGTCCAATTTGTATTGAATCTATTGTTTAAATCTAACTCAGAGTGAATACTAAACCCAAAACGTGTGCAATCGGGCCTTATAGTTTAAAAAAAAAAGAATATCTCCTATTTTATTACTCAATCAATTCATTTCCTATACCAATCACTACTCTATAATAGTGATGTGAAACTCTCTAGTATTCGGAAACGTTACATCACTATCTCATTACATTGTGTTATCTAGAATTCCACTCTCGAGCCGAGTTCGAATCATCGATAAGTTATGCCCATCACGTCCAGCTTTCGCCGAGCACACGTACACTCCTGTGTTTGAAAGTTACGGATATAATAAAATTATATTGTTTTGTGAGCTTCAATTTTAAAACAAGATTAGTGAAAGAAGATTCTTAGAGATCTTTTATAACTTGCCGTGTCGACGAACTTCGTACTGCACGCGTGCTGTGCTTTTTTTTTTATTTTAATTTTTTAAATGTTTAATGGTTTTATACGGCGAAGGCGAATCGTAGATACCTAATATCATTTAACGGCCAATGTTAATAATTAATCCTAATCCAAAACTTGCTGTCCAGGATTGATACTTTGATCTATTTTTATGTTATCGCTTGCCAATAACACATCTGTGGACAGGATATAATATATGGCAATTAGGTATAGAATAGGCCGGCGGATACGCAGCTATCTAGATTGCTTGGAATCCATCTTTAGATAAATATTATTAACATTGGCCGTAAGTCGGTCCTGTACATCTCGAGTTTGGTTTATATGCTGCAACCATTGACGTACTGTTAGGGTGTCCATGCCGATAGTCTTAAAAAAACTAATTTTGGGAACTCACCAAGTTTATTCGTTTATACTTTACACTTAAAAATGTAAATGGAAGCATGTGCATGGAAGATGCACGACTTATGTAGTAAAAGAAATAGAAGATTTTGTATTTAGTACTAAGGATGATAGACTCATAAGCTCTGCTTACCCTAGACATTTTTTGTGCTTTATAATTAACACACTCAACATTTTAATTAAACTTACATTCATGTCATAAACAGTTAATGTAAACACCATCAATAAACCATAATCTAATCATCTAATAACCATAAAAGCATGAACTAACTTATAAATAGCTTATGTTTGAACTCGGGTCTTTAACTACATGCATATTAAATTTCAACAAAATCTGGTCAGCAGTTTAGCTGTGAAAGAGCAACAAACAGACAGACTTTTGCATTTATGAGTTCTGAGTTCTTAGCCTAAGGGGGTCAAACGTATATTTTGACACGAATTTTAAAAATCATAAAAATAATGTTAATGCAAACTACTTGCTTACTCTGATTAATATTAAGGCAAAAATTATCTCATTTTCCGCTTCGTTTATTTCTTTTTGATACACTTGTTTTCGTTTTGATCGTACAAGTTTAACATTTGTCGGTAGGTAAGTGGGTAATTAGTTTTAACACAGGTGCAAATTTTACACCCTCTCTGTCTAGTATCTATTTCTGCACTTAAAGTATATATGACTAAAACTAACAGTATTAAAACTAACAGTATATGTAAAAAAAATCCCTGCAATTTCCCCAGTTTTATAAGAAACTTTTCCTGACTGAGTGAAATATACATTAAGTAGATAATCTGTCTATATATTGGATGAGGTTGGGTTTATTTACTTATATAGTAGCGGCCTGCCCCTGCTTCGCACAGGTATAAAATAAACATATAATTCTTCCTCTGTTTTTTTTTAAGACAAAGTGTCAATCACATTGTCTTTAAAAAAACAGAACGCATCAAAATCAGTTGCTTAGTTTTAAAGATTTAAGATGCAAAGGGACATAGGGTCAGATCAAGCGACTTTATTTTTTACTGTGTAGTGATACATAATTATATTTAAATTTAAGTATATGGAATATTTTGAGTTATTTTGTTAGTGTGAATAAATAATTTTTTTCATTGATTGTTAACAACACTTATTACCCGAGAACTGCTTGCCCGATTTCAAAGAAATTTGTTTTTTTTTCTTCTTAAATAGCAAAATAAAAAAATTTTGAAACATCACAAAGCGGGCGGTAAGAACTCGCCGGGACAGCTAGTAAATATACAAATAAGTCTTAACTGTACATTTTTTATGTATTTGCTTGTTATTATTCAATATAATATAACTAGCTGCCTGTTCCGGCTTCGCTCGGACGCTAATTTTTTTACCATAAAATTGAGATGTAAGCTATCCATGCGAGTGTGCAAATTTCATTGAAATCGGTTAAGTAGTTTAGGAGTCCATCGCGGACAAACATCGTTACAGGAGATTTATATATATTAAGATATCTAAAATGTAAGCAAAGTAAGAAGTAGAAATGTTGTGGTTTATTTTCATATATGAAGTCATTATTCATTAAGTCGAACTGAAATTAAACCAAATATCATCTCGCTTTACGCTTCGTTATCTCGACTGATGAATTTTCATTCATACGGGTACTTGTAATGTATACCGTTTCACTTTTTCACCGTAACAAAAACTCTGATTAACTTAAAATCATTTGTGATAGTAGGGGAGCCCAAGGTGGAGTTTGGGGAGTTACTCAAGCACGTCAGACGTGTGTCATGCCTTGTAACACGGTTAAACCTCTATTGTGTATCAAATCTCTTTATTGAGTGTGTAAGGGTCTAAATTTTATTGACTTGTTGAATAATACTCCAGTATGTAAATTATGTATTTATCGCATACTAATAAGTGCATGTTTATATATTCTAATGACATAAGCGTGACATATGTTCTCTATTAATAAACGATGTGCCCGTTCATGATCAAAGTACTGTACTTGTTCTTTTAGCTTAAAGATAAACGACATATATAACCTTTTTCATTCGCAAAAATCTAATAGAGAAGCTCCAGTGTGCCCCATGACCCTGTCTAGTGACTACACATTCAGCATCCTGGGCTCCCCTACTGTAAATAGTTCATGCTGGCTCTATGTAAGCCTCGTTGTAAATTGAAGGCTACATCACAGTTATACGGTTCAAAATGAGAAATCATTAAACTATAAATTAAAGGTATAATAATTAATCTGTCAATAACTTATATTACAAATTATAGTCCGATGTCATTTTGGTTATCGGACGCGAGGTGAATAGTTTTTACTGAAGCCATTTGATATAGGAATGGAAGCAATAAACTTTTACATTGCTACTAGTGCTATGTTATTGGTAATTTCCGGCGGCTTCGTCTGCATAATGGCTCGTAACTTCACTTTTACTTGACCAATTCGGAACCTCTATCTTGAGACCTTCGGTTATCTACATATCAAAATCTAATACTGAGCCCTTACCATAAGTTTTCGATTTGTCAAGTTTACTATACTCGCTACCGGGTCTGTAAAATAATTGTATGAAAATTTTGAACAGCGCTTTTGTTGGTAACTAAGAGAAACACATTTTTAGACGAAAAGTGTCATAGATTTCGATACTTAACTTACCGAATATAATCTATACCAACTCATAGTAAAGGCCATGTACGTACATGTACGTATATGACAGAAGCACATCTGTAACATCTATGGTGTCTTTAGGCAACGGTTGTAAGTTCCTTGATGACGTATTAAAAACTTGAAATACAGGCTTAGAATTAATTAATTATATATAAATATATATGTATCTCGAATTTGAGCATATTTAACGTTTATTTTACTTTAAAGGACTTTCGTGAGAAAGTAACTAAATTTCACAATTGTTAATAAACAAATCTCATGATGTTTTCAAATTCTTCTACCGATTTTAATTATTAAACTTTTAAATACAGCCGTTTTTTAAAATGACAAATAAAACTTTAAAGATTATTTATTTATAAGCTAAAGTGTCTGAAAAAGCCACGATTAGCTTTAAACAAGATAGCATATTATGCAATTACAGTGCCACAATAAAATTGCTGGGTATTTGTGCTGCTTTGATGATTATTTGTTTTTATTGGTTATAAAGAGGCCATAATTTACAAGACCACTCGGTTGACAAATTGTAGAGTAATTTGCAAGTAGGCGCGAATACTTGTCCAAGTAAATTGTAAATAGGGTTGCCGATGTTTTAAATGTGAGCAATATATTTTAGAATTACTAAAAAAATGTCTAGAAAACTGCTTTTTAAGTGATTCAAAACACTCTGCGTGATTTTTATATCTTTCGCAAAATATACTTGACATTGTCTGCATTTATAATATTTATGAACGTCGCGATCTATCGGTGTCAGAGTACAATTAGCTTCCAAAGCTTTTTTAATGCCGTCTTTTGAGGATTATTTGTTGCTTATGATATCGAAATCACTTATTAAAAATTTGGAAATAATGCTTTTACTCCTTTAGATACAATGACGAAAGTATATTCAGTAAATTTCATTTCAATGAAAGCTATCTACAAACTTTTTTCATCTAAAAACTAGTTTTACAATTACATTTTTTAAAAACTATCAATAACTTCTAGTTATATTTGATAGCTTAATACTTGACGAAGGCCATACCACCATTTATCTTAAGGTGAAAATAAGATCAGGTGATACCTCCGAGAAATGCTATTGCATTATTTTTGTAAAAAAAATTGTGTGTTTTCTAAGAGGCTATTTGACAACCCTTGCTAAAACAGCAATTGCGAAGCTGCAGGTGGCTGATAATGACTGGCGTCTGACCTACAATCAACATCGGGTTTCTCGACGTAGGGCTACCACCATTTATCCTTAAATGAGACAAATCGTTTACTTTAAAGTAAAACGAAAAAGCTAATTTTTAACAAAGTCAGCGACTGTAATACTATTAGGGTCACACATCATCGTTCGTCGTCACCGTTGCACTTTATCAAACTATTTTGTTTTAGTGTAATATCTTGTGTTAAAACAGACTTATAATATTTCTATTTCCGTAAAGAGTTACTTTAATAAAATTATTAATTATTTAATTATTATTTTTTTATTAATTATTATTTTTCACAAATTATATCAAAATTGTTACGTGATTCATCTAAAATAACATCAGTATTGCGATGACATTATAGTCTCTTCTTCAAATGTCTCTCTTTTTGCTTAAAATAAATCGATACATATCCTAATTGATTTTGAACCACAGTTGTGCCAACCCACTTCAATTTGTGCTATCATTTAACTAATTTTTAGAAATGCATTTGTCATATGCAGGTCTGCTATTTTAACATCACTGAATTTTTATTTTATCCAAATGTTTAAAAGAAGATATTGAAGAATGAAGTAATTTGTATATCATATTGTAGTTATTATTATTAGATATCATTATAAAATTTGTAGTTATCTGAAAATATAGTTAAGTATCACAAAACTTAAGTCGGTAACCCTATTCGAAAATAACAGATGAAGTAACGTAATAAGCATTCGTCGCTTTCTCTGGTCATAATTATGATGGTAGAACAAGTTTGATTTATCAGTCCGTATTATATGTCTTAAATTGTTGGCTTCATATATTTACAATATATATTTCTGGAGTCTCTTTTTTTTTTCGTGGGGAAATCCATCATGGATACCCGCCGCTTTCAGGGGAAGTTTCGGGTTATGTCAGACTCCTACTGACTAAAACCCCACGGTGTCCACCCCTTCGCCAGGTACCGGGGCTGCAGGAACGCTTTCGCACACATCCACAGCCCCAGCGGCGCTAGATCTCGCGATCTCCATCAGGCGGCCCCACTCAACAGGGGGCCGCAAACCGTCTGAAGTGGTGCACAGGGACACAGCGTGCACCACGTCGGAGGTTCCAGTGGCGACAGGCACCCCCGTACCTGCCGCAACCCCATCTCGACCGGGTGGGCTAGATGGAACGCCCGCCCCCCTCCTCCGCAGGCCTGGAAGCCGCCAACCCACGCGGGCCCAAGGGCCCACCACCCTGTGTGCGCTCCTCGTGTCCCCTCTTGGACAGAGAGGGGTACTGAGGAGCGCCCTCCCTGGTCCGTATTGGTTTCACCGGGCCCCCGCCACGACAAGGCTCGGACCCTCGGGGGGGATTTCTGGAGTCTCTGACCCAACTGTGTTTATGCTCTGCTTATACTTTACCAAGCTGTACTGTTCTGGCGTTTTGTAGAATGACATAGTCACAAGAATGATATTAAGGAATTAATACAAATATGTAATATGACATTAGAGTTTTTATAAATATACTAGCATGAACAACATCTAAAATACCAAATCCTTATTTTTTGATTTCTGAATCAATAATTCTTTGTGTTGATTAAAAAGTATATATACATCACGATTAGACTCTTATTCGAAAAAAGAATATAAAATTCATATAAATATAGACCATTTTATCCTGGATTATTGTAATTCCTAAGTTTCTTTGTCCATGCTTTTTCATCATTCGTAACAGTTAGAAATATAATTTTAATATGTTTCTTATATATTTTTAATTTTTGTACAGCATATTAGCTTTCAGCTCTTCTTTTCATATAAACTGTAGCTATGCCAAATTTCATGCCTATTCCTAATTTTAGTAAAAAGGTGTAAGAAGTTTGTTTTTACCCAAAAATATGTTGAGTGACCCCGTGCACTAATACCGCAGAACTAATAAGACAAATCATAATAAAAAAAAAAAACTGGCTGACCTAAAAGATATTATTTTGGCCTAAATATTTTTTTTAATATAAACTTACTTTTTTCTTTTTAGTCAAATTTCAATCAACCTTGCAATAATAAAAAAAAATAGGATGCTATGACCAAAGGTAATAGAGATTCATTTTTCCTATTAGTATATATACTAGAAAGATTACGATGAAATCGATGGTAAAATCATTTTGATTGACATCTAACATTAATAAAATGTTTCCGGTTAAGACCAATTATGGATACAGCTTTTTTTAATGTTGAACTCATTAATAAATTTATAATTTATGATCAATTTTTGATATTTATGGTTTTTCTAACAACCAGTTTAGATATGTGTCTTCGTGTTCGTTTTATTAAACTACTTATTTGTATTTTTAAAATATCAACGTTTCTACTTTAAGCGCCTCTTGTACATTCCTGGTTTGAATATTTAACTCCTACCATATGTGGAACATGGACGTCAATTTTTTTAATTAGTCATTAAGTCGTCATTTTCTTATCAAATTTGTGACTTAATGATAAATTAAATGTTAATTGATGTCTCTGAGTGTTCTATAAAAAATATAGCTGAATCTGCTTAGTAAACTTATATCTAACAGAGCAATGTTCCAACAAACGTGATTTGAAATTTGGAACGTTCTTTTAATAGAAGGGGAGCCGAAGAGCGATTTTTTGCAGTTACTTATGCACGTCAGATTAAGATATGTGAGATACCCTGTACTAATGTTAAATACCTAAATTTTGGATCAAAACTCTATACGGAAGCGTGCATGTACGGTTATCTGTCTATTTTTTTTTTTTGCTTAGATACATACTCGAGAAACGGGTTTATTGCAAGCCAATAAATGCATGTTTAATTTTTCTAATGATTTGAACAAGACGCACTGGAATAGGAGGGTTAGAAACTAAAAAACCAAGTCTAGATGACTTGTTGATTTTCCATTACGGCAAACTGTTTGCCATATTTCTGTCATATGAAGCTTATTTTGCATCTTTGGTGAAGACTCAGTAAACTAGATGAAAATACCCTCTTACGACAGTTTTGAGAGATGTCAATTATCTTTTAGTCAGTCATTAAGTTGACACTCTCACCACAATCTCAATTATTTCGAAGCCAAAACTCGATATTTTTAAAGACATGTTCGTGCTAAATATGCGAAATGTTAAAAATGTTTTCAACAACGTTTATTCAAAATTGCCATTGTTACGTTAATGTCGTAAAAACTCGGCAAAAACATCGCAAAAAAACAATGAATCAAAGTTGGGATTTTTAAATATTTGAGTTATCACAACACATCCTCCAGTTGCACGAAACAATGGCGTTGTTTAAAGCGAATAATTATCAAAACGTCGGCAAAAACCTCAAACAACGTCCGTCTTGATGTCCGAATTCTCTTGTGTAGATAACAACTAACTACGCGTATTCGTAGTTAAATGTCTACTCAAGGTGGTAATTTCGTTGCGCACTTACTAAACAAATTTTAAGTTATCGTTGTCTTCTTTTAACGACAGTAACAGAAAGAGACAAAACACTTTTAGTGCTGTCAAATCAGACCGTACACGTCATTTTTACAGACGTTTAATCTATCACTCTAAAAGCGTTGATTTAAAACATCACAATTTTACATGTTCAGACTAATCTGACATGTCTAAAACGTTCTATGTATTTTGTTTTTGTTTCATTTGAAAAAGATAGTATGCATCTAAAATAAGTTTAGTTTGTGAACAGCAGAATTACCACCAATGACTGATTAAAAGACAATTATGATGTCTCTGAGTACGGCTGTAAGTCCCACAATGTTATGTTCGTCTTTGTCAACCGGATACATTTAACCGGAGAGCTATGTATTTTAGTCCGATCTCGCTAGACCATAGAATCGACTAGATCAAAGATGTCAAAACTCAAAAGTAAAAATGTATGCAGACTAATTTGACATATTTAAGATGTTCTATCTCTTTTGATTTTGTTTTATTGGAAAAAGATAGCATATTCCAAAAATAAGTTTAGTTAGTGCTTAGCAAAATTACCTCCAGTCAAGTTGTCTTTCAAATGTCAATACAAAAAAAAATGCAAATTCACTTTTGTTCGTCTGATTTATGAAAGGACTAGTTGTCTTCTAAATAAAATAAATGACGACATAAATGTAAAATAAAATGAAGTAATGTTTGTAACAAATTGTTTTTGCTATTGTTATTTTTATACCCACGAGTATATTATTATACTTGGCTTTGCACTGTCTGCTGTGAATTGCCACTTTCTCTTTCTATATATTATGTAAATTCGCCCTACTTAAATTTCTTGTTATATTTTTAGGCTACTAAACTCGCATGAATATAAGATTTAATTAATGAACAAACATTTAACTTTAATTTTCGAAAGAGTTGAAATATGTATTTTCATTGTTTTTTTTTATTTTACTTAAATCATTGTGTTACGAATGATAACATCAACTCGGTCAACTTTGAAATTTCCCGCGTCAAACTTACCTCTTTGCGGTTTGATATTTTTCAAGCCTTATGTACGGTCTTTGTGTAGGTACGCATAATACTTTGAATATGCAACAAAATTGTTTTTGTTTTCATGGCAATGTCGGCAATTTTGTTGCGCACCTACTAAACTAATTTTAAGTTGTCGCTTTCTTCTTTTAACTAAGGTATTAGAAAGAGACGAAACATTTTTAATGCTGTCAAATTAGTCTGTACACGTCATTTCTACAGACGTTTAATCTGTCACCCGGAAGACGTTGATTAAAAACATCACAATTTGACATGTCCGGACTAATCTGACATTTCTAAAACGTTCCATCTCTTTTGTTTTTGTTTTATTTGAAAAAGATGGCATGCAACTAAAATAAGTTTAGTTTGTGAACAGCAGAATTATCACCAATATCGTTGCCTAAATCAGTGGTATAGTGACAGTTTCCAAAAAGTTTATACATCTTGTACACGCAGCTTGTGTCTGAAATTTTGTGAGCATATTAAATAGGTCTGAGAATCGGCTAACATCATTTTTTCATACCCCTAAGTGATGAGGGTGACTTACCCTAAATTTTTTTACTAAAATCACATTAAAAATATAGCAAAACAATGTCTGCCGGGTCAGCTAGTATAGATATATATTTAAAAAAATTATAGATATATACCTGATTTACATGAAGTAAGTACTTGATGATCTATTCTTGTTACCTTTGAAAGTATACTGATAAGTAGTTACATATTTGTTCAATATTCTTATTCATGTGTTTATATCGATCTAGATGTAAATGAAACTAGACTAGTCGGAAAGCTGTAAGCTTACCAGTGCATAATATAGATTAGGAGATAAATTATTGATATATCTAACGCCGTATCGCCAGTATCATGTATGATTACCGTAACGTTAGAGTATGCATTACTGTAGAATATTAATATGAATAACAAACTTTGTCAATGTATATTAAAATGAACATTCAAGTTGTAAGTGAAGAAAACTTAACAATTTGCAATAAATATAAAGCTCTTGGCTCAATGAAAATACTTGCTTCGAACTTTTCTACATTGATTTGTCGATCAGCTTATTTTAAAAAAATATTAAATTAGTCACAGCCCTTCAAAAACATAATAAATCTTCGGTCTCTAGTGGTAAGGTGATAGACTTGAGGTCACGAGGTCCTGGGTACAAATCCCGAGTCGCGGAACATTTCTTTTTATTTTATAATAAGAAACATCATTTCCCGGGATTGGATGTGCGCCCGGTTGGCGATAGGTTAGACGCCTATCATACTGTGGGATTAGGTGTCTTCGGCTAGCCATGGGTGCCCTGGTTGTACCTCAGCCTACGTTTTCAATGATACGAGCGTGGAGATATTTTTTAAAAAAACTTACATATTTTTCTACAAATTCAAGCAAATACTTAGACACTAACTTATTCTACCTAACACAACCTACAAAGTATTTCCGAGTTCTCGATTCAAGGGAAGATGTAGGTAAAGGTACCTAAAAACTCATTTTGTTGAAATTCAATATCAAAGACATTAAAATTTTTGGTGACAGCTTATCTATAAAAAATACATTGGTATTTTCTACCTATCAATATACAAAATATTTACAACCTGTAAACTTTATTTTGCGTTTTATGTCTCATAAACCTCTCTATTTATAATTCAACCTAAATTTATGAACTGATTGCTTTCGACCTAGCTATCTAGACTAATATATACTCTTATGTTTATTATACAAACAAGTGGCGAGTTCCGCTAGTGCAAGTGGTGCCGTTATAAATGTAGCATGAGATGCAACTGGAGCAGACCGATCGTGTCGCTGGGATAATGATCGCCATACCGAGACTGATGTCTTCAAAGATAGGTGTTACGTTTAATACAGTGTGTAATCAGCTTAACTGCTCTGAATAACTTGTCTTCACTACGTTTCATATCTTAATTTAGATATATCTTGTGTTCGTGTCTTTATCACTGAACTCCTAGACGACTGGACCGATTTTAATGATTTTTTTTGTGCTCAAAGGGATTCGAGAATTGTTTAGATTCACGATTTGGTCCCCTGGAAAATGATTTTTTTTAATAATAAGTAGTTGTTGGTTTTTTAATGTTTCACATTAGATCCGACAGACTGCGCTAATATCAAAGCATCAAATATTATGTAGTAGCTGTTTAATGTAAAGCGATACAAAGTTTGCTGGGTCAGCTAGTATCATATAAACTTTTGTGTAGTTGTAATGTTATGATTATTTTTAAAAAAAGTTTCTTTTACCAGATCTTATCAATATGTACATGGCCACGACTCCGATCCGGTGGTACTTTTTCAAGTGTTGGTCCGGGCTTCTTTAAAGAAAGAGCCATGTGCCTTCCTGTCAGGCGGCTCGGAAAAGGCGAGCATAGGCTTATCGTCACTAGCACTCTGACTAGAATAGAATAGAATAACTCTTTATTGTGCAACAAAATACATAAAAATAAATACATTAAAAGAAACTTAAAAACTAAGTGATACACAAAGGCGGCCTTATCGCCAAAACAGCGATCTCTTCCAGGCAACTCCACGTTATGGAGACATAATAAAATAAATTTTGCACGATGGTGCTCTTAATACACAAAAAAGAAATATAACACATGCAATATTAAGTGGAATATAAAGATTTTAAAATAAAGGAAAAAAAAGCATAAACAGAATTACTTAATCGAGTCATATTGAATGTAGAAAGTGACGTTTAACCATATTTTTAAACGTATTGATA